>BLSH010415773.1:51671-69514 GCA_018402905.1 Glandirana rugosa | reverse complement strand
TGGACAGCGGGCACTGGAACATCAGACTGGACAGTGGGCACTGGGTCATCAGACTGGTCAGCGGGCACAGGATCAGCAGGTTGGACAGCAGGCACAGGATCAGCAGGCTGGACAGCGGGCACCGGAACAACAGGCTGGACAGCAGGCACAGGATCAGCAGGCTGGACAGCATGTTTAGGTCTGTCAGAAGCAGGCCAAACCTTATCAGCAATCGTAAAGGTAGACTGGGACAGATTGGCCGGTGTGGAGGCAGGCTGGAACAGATCAGCTGGTGTGGAGGCAGATTGGAGCAGATTGGTCAGTGTGGAGACAGACTGGGGTACATTGGCTGGTGTGGAGGCAGTATTGGATACAGGCTGGATAGTGCAGGTTGGGAAAAACTTCAATTTCTTCTTAGGTTTTACCACTGGAGTTCTGTAAGTGACTGCAGGGCTGTAAATAGGGGGTGTAGCAATATGACAAATTCATCCTACAGGGACTTGAATTTATTTTACGTCACAATGTATTTGCGTTTAACCGCTCCCATTTCCTCCAGGTACAGGGTGTGGCTATGGACACTTGCTGTGCACCTGCCTAGGCCAACCTGTACCTGGGGAAATGGGAGCAATCCCTCTGGTCTGACCCGTGGCTATCGGTGTATCGTGGCTATGTCAGAGGATGGCACTAATACATCGATGACATTTTTATGCTATGGGACGGACCTAGTGAACAGCTGCAGCAATTTGTGGGAAATATAAATGTTAATGACTATAATTTACATTTTACCATGACCTCCACTACACAAGAGGTTACTTTCCTGGATGTTCTCATCCAGAAACTTGAGGATGGAAGACTGTCTAGTCAACTGTTTTGTAAACCAACTGCAGGAAATTCACTCCTGCAGGCAACCAGCTTCCACCTTAAACCACTACTTAGGTCAGTCCTTTACAGCCAGTATCTTTGCGCACGTTGCAATTGCTCTGACGACGCCGGTTTCCTGAGGGAGGCCGGAGTCCTCAGAGCGAGATTGCTTAAGCGTGGATACTCAAAGACTTCACTTAAAAGAGCATTTAAGAAGGTTCGTAATCTGTCCCGAAAGATTTTACTAAGAAACCTAAAGCAGATGATACCACCCACATAATAAAACTTACTTCAACCAACATAAGCAGGTGCGACAGATTCTAAACAAATACTGGCATTTACTTACAATGGACACCACATTGGCATCCTTCCTTATAGATACACCGGCTGTTGCCTACAGGAGGACAACCTCTGTGGGTGACAAAATGGTATCTAGTGAATTCAAACAAACTAAAAAAGATCCCTGTAAACGCCTTGGCACATTCGCCTGCGGCGAATGTGCCTACTGTGAATATATGGACAAACGAACCCTAGACAGATTGCCCAACAATCAAATCTTTAAACTCAAGCATTATGTGAATTGCACCACACCCGGCATAGTGTACCTACTCGCATGTGAGTGTTGATGCTACTATGTCGGGAAAACCATCAATGAATTATGAAAACGCATATACCAACATCTTGCGACCATTTATAAATGTGACCCTGAAATGACATTGGGATGACACATGGCTTCCATGCACAGGGATGCTATTTCTAAAGTTTATTTTCTGGCACTAGAAGGCATCCACTTTGATTTAAGAGGAGGCGACTTTAACAAACACCTGTTGCAATGTGAACTGAGATGGATTCACAAACTCCAGGGCACTTACTTTCCAGGCTTGAATGAGGCATTCAATTTCAAGCCTTATTTGCCTGGTTTTGTGTCTGGGGGATGTGAATTACATCTCTAATACTATAGACATGATCCCCTGTCTAGAATGTTCCTGGTATTATATGTATCTCCCATACAATGTTTTGATCTGGTATTTACAATATGTATAATTTTTACGCACTGTCATATAATGTAATCATATCAATTTTTAATAGGTGATGCCATGTCTTCATTTTATTCTTCTTTTTTTCCCCATGTATTTCCCCATTTCTTTCCCATTGCAGGCTCATGTTTTCTCATGCAGTTGCGTACGCTGGTGTGCTAGTGGTGGATGGCCCTGCTGGCTCTGCCGGTGAACACCGGCGTCAGATAGAATGTCTCAGTACATCCAAATCACCCGACGGTCAGCACTTCCCACCCAGAGCAAATTGGCTCCAGCCTGGGTCTGTTGCTCTATTTCAACTGGACGCTGACAGAGCATGGACGGCTACATTCTGATGTATTGTGAGGCGTCCATGCTCTTTATTCCAACCAAGGTAATATTGACTACTGTTGTTACAATCAACCTTCCTGCCCTGAGCGACATGCGGATTGCCATTATCAGCATGGAGGCTCTCCATCTATGGGAATCTGTGTGTCACCTGGCATATTTATTGCAAATGTTTAGCATTTTGCTTATACTCTCCCAAGTACTCATTGATACATATACGTTTCTCGCAGATCACCACCTGCTGTACTTCAATCTGCTGACGCAGCTACCTGGTGCCCCTTGTGGTAGCGCCCGCTTAGCCTTGACTGCAAACCCTCTGGGGTGGTTCCCTGCCCGGCATCGCTCTGGCGGTGGTCTTGTGGGGCTTTTTAGCCGCCTGCCCCTTAATTGGACTGGTGTACGCGTATTGCATGAGTTTCATGTAAGTGTATATTATCCTATGACTGAATTACTTGGTCTATACTCTTTTATAACAATCCTCTTTTTGACACTATAGAACTGAACCTTCCTTGACTCACAGTACAATAAACCCCTGAAGAAGGATTATACCCTCACTGTATCCAAAACATGTTGGGATTTACTATTGCAACTCCGCCACCGCCTTTATCCACATATGGCAGTGCAGGAGCACTCTAGTGTCCATATAATAAGGTTCTAGCATATGTATACTCCTCAACTCACCCCCTCGATCTCCTCACGGATCACAAACTTACTGAATGACATATCGGTATGGATGTCACACCACTTTCTCAAACTCAATCTTTCTAAAACTGAGCTTGTTATATTTCCTCCTTGACCCCCCCCCCACATCCACATGACTTTACTATTCAGATCAATAGCACAATCATTGGTCCTTCCACACATGCCAAGGTACTGGGTGTAATCCTTGACTCTGACCTCTCCTTCAGCCCCCATATCCAATCACTGGCTAAAACTTGCCACCTTAACCTACGCAACATCTCCAGAATTCGCCCCTTCCTGACTAAGGAGACCACAAAACAACTTATTCACTCCTTGGTTATTTCCCACCTTGACTACTGCAACTCTCTCCTTAATGGCCTAACCTTACACAGGCTATTCCCCCCTTCAGTCTATTATGAATGCTGCTGCTAGACTAATACATCTCACTAACCAATCCGTGACTGCTGCCCCTCTCTGCCAATTCGTTCACTGGCTTCCCCTACCCCACTGTGTAAAATTTTAAAATACTAACCACAACATACAAGGCTATCCACAACATCGCCCCCGCCTACATCAGCAACCTCATCTGCAGATATCGCCCAAATCGTCCCCTCCGCTCCTCCCAGGATCGCCTGCTCTCTAGCTCCCTTATTGCCTCCTCCCATGCTTACCTTCAGGACTTCTCCAGAGCCTCTCCCATCCTCTGGAACTCCCTGCCCCGGTATGTCCGATCAGCCCCTACCCTGTCCACCTTTAAAAGATCCCTGAAAACTCATTTATTCAGGGAAGCCTATCCCTCACCCACCTAAGAACTGTACCTGAGCTACCCCCACCAGCCCACCCCCCCTCCCCCCGCAGCTACCACCTTTTTGTACCACCACCCCCTCCCTTTAGAATGTAAGCTCTATGAGCAGGGCCCTCCGTCCCTCCTGTATTGAACTGTATTGTAATTGTGCTGTCTCCTCTCTACATTTTAAAGCGCTGCGTAAACTGTTGGCGCTATATAAATCTTGCATAATAATAATAATAATGTATATGCTACAGCTATTATATGTCATGCTTAATTGTTTTTATAACTGTACACCACTATTATTGCAGGGACTTGATCCCCTATATATGTGCTTTTATGACTATATGTTAATAAATATTATACTTTTTATATACTTCTAGTACTCTATCTGCCTGTAAAATCCAGGGGGATTTAATTTAGTTTGGCTTTTGCCTCACTTGTTTGTCCATGATATTTTGCAATGTATGTCACAAACAAGGTTGTGACACGTGCTTTTTTGCACATAAACTTCCTAGGGCAGGCTGTAGGGCCAGCTTAAAATGTTTTTTTTGGCTGTAAAGCCAGAGGTCTAGGACTTGCCACTTTTTATTATAACGCCTATTTTTCAACGATCACTTTTTATTCCACAGAACATCATAGGATGCAGGTTCTTTGGGCCTTTATTGGGGTCTGACATGGATCTGCAGCTTCCCTCACTTCAGGGTCCCTGATTGGGAAGTCCTGACCAAGTACTCATATAGTTGGTGAGGTTGAATAAATCAGTCCATTCCGTTCAACCTGTGTGGGTATGCATTTATTTCTCTAGCACTTCCCCTGTACAGGCGCATCTTAAAAAAAATTGAATATCAAAAAGTTAATTTATTTCAGTAATTTTATCAAAAAGTGAAACTCACATTATATAGATTCATTACACAGTGATATTTCAAGCATTTCTTTTTTAATTTTGATGATTATAGCTTACAGCTAGTGAAAACCCAAAATTCAGTATCTCAGAAAATTAGAATATTGTGAAAAAGGTCAATATTGTACACTCATGGGGCCTGATTTACTATAACTCCCAAATCTACTCCAGCAATGCCTTAAAATACTTCCCAATTAAAGGCAATTAAGACTTCAACTCTCTCAAACTGGGAGGAAATGTACACAGAACAGAGCTCTATTTTCCTGGGAAGATGCCTCTCAGATCACATATGCTGCACACTGGCCGTCAACTGGGTTCGAACTTGTAACTTCCAAATTCCTCCATTTCAAGCTTCAATGCAAGTTCATTACCCTAAAAAGTGTATGGGGACCCGGGTCCTGCTCTAGGGGACATGTATCAATAGAAAAAAAAGTTTAAATTAGTTTTTTTTTGTGTTTTTTTTCTCCAGGAGCAGTGGTTTTAATAATGCTTAAAGTGAAAAAAAAATGGAAATATTCCTTTAAATATTGTGCCTGGGGGGGGGGGGGTCCCCTTAGTATGGGTCTCTGTAATGTTTAGAACAGTGCCACCTCAAAATGACATTTGTAAAGGAAAGATTGTCATTTAATTTCACAATTTTAAGGGGAACCCCCGGCAAAAATGTTTACAATTTGCGTAGGGGTCCACCCCAAAGTCTGTACCAGGCCATTCAGGTCTGGTATGGATTTTAAAGGAAACCCGCCCCTAATTTAAAGAAAAAAGTTTAGGGGTCCCCCCCAAAGTCCATACCAGGCCCTTCAGATCTGTTATGGATTCTAAGGGGAACCCCACGCCAAATTTTAAAAAAATGTTGGGTACCCCCAAAAACCAAACCAGACCCTTATCCGAGCTTGCAGCCCTGGCATGGCAGGAGGGGGTGGGGACGAGTGAGCGCACCCCCTCCGAACCTCACCAGGCCACATGCCCTCAACATGGGGAGGGTGCTTTGGGGTCTGGTTTGGATTTTGGGCGGGCCATTTTTCTAAAAAATTTGCATGGGGCTCCCCTTAAAATCCATACCAGACCTGAAGGGCCTGGTACGGACTTTGGGGGGGACTCCCACCCAAAATTTGTTTAATTTTGGCGTGGAGTTCCCCTTAAAACCTATGCCAGACCCTTATCCAAGCATGCATGCACTGTATATAGTCTACACAATGGGGTAGTGGGTAGCACTTTCGCCTAGCAGCAAAAGGGTTGCTGGTTCAAATCCCAACCACGACACTGCCTGCATGGAGTTTGCATGTTCTCCCTGTGCCTGCGTGGGATTCCTCTGGGTACTTCGGTTTCCTCCCACACTCCAAAGACATGCTGGTAGGTAAATTAGATCCTGTTTAAATTGCCCCTTGTATATGTATGTCCTCTGGAATGCTCTACCCCAATCTGTCCGACTTTCTCCTAGTTTGTCCACCTTCAGACGATCCCTGAAAACCTATCTCTTCAGAGAAGCCTACCTGGCTTCCACCTAACAACTGTACATTTATCTTTTCTATTAGCACATCCCCCACAGTTATTACCTCTTGTATCTCTTGACCTTCCCTTTTAGATTGTAAGCTCTAACGAGCAGGGCACTCTGATTCCTACTGTATTTAAGTGTATTGTATTTGTACTGTCTACCCTCAAGTTGTAAAGCGCTGCGTAAATTGTTGGTGCTATATAAATCCTGTATAATAATAATAATAATAATATGTATGAATGTGAGTTAGGGACCTTAGCTTGTAAGCTCCTTGAGTGTAGGGACTGATGTGAATGTTTAATATATATGTAAAACAATGCGTAAATTGACAGCGCTATAGAAGTACCTGAAATAAATACACTGAATGCAGAAGGTGGCCCTCTCTGAGGTTTTGCATGCGGGTCCTGGGGCTCATGGTGTCCACCTTCGAGGCGGTTCCGTATGCCCAAAGTCACACCCGGTCCCTGCAGCGCTTGATTCTGCTGCAGTGGAACAAATCTCCTCTATTCCTGGATTGCCTGGTCAAGCTGGACCACAAGGCCAGGTCCTCTCTAATTTGGTGGTTGAGGGCCATGGCCCTGAAGGATGGGAAGTCCTTCCTCCCCATGATTTGGTCCGTAGTGACCACAGATGCCAGTCTAAGCGGCTGGGGGAGAGTCCTGGGGTTGTTGTCAACCCAGGGTCGCTGGTCTCAGGAGGAAAGTCGACTCTTGATCAATGTGCTGGAACTCCGGGCCATCAGGCTTTGCCTCTCCCATTGGTTGGGAAGGCTGCGAGGGCACCCTGTCAGAGTCAAGTTGGACAATGCCACGGCCGTGGCATATGTGAACCATCAGGGCAGAACGAGAAGCTCGGCGGCAGCATTATTCATGTAGCAGCATTATTATTCACTGCTTGTTATGGACTGAAGGCTAAGCTAGCTGGAGGGGGGGTTATACCAAGGAGGACCGCCCCCTGGGACGGGCTGTGTCTGATTTTTAGCTGAACTGAAGTTCTGCCTAGTCCACTCCTAGTGAAAGGTGGCATAACCCCAGGCATAATGAAGAGATGCTGCATCCATCAATGAACTCAGAGAAAAGGATTTTACGGTGAGTCAAAAAATCCTATTATCTCATACTGTACATATATTCTTACACTGGCTGTATATACTCTCTACACGCCACTGCCTAAACTTTTGCTATCTCCGCAAATGTTTTCACTATATTCGGCCGCTGTGTAAGTGGCCTTATATAGTGTGGGCGTGGACTCAGACCCGCTGAGCAAAGCCTTTGGCCAATCATGGCTCTCACAGCAGAGCATGCTGTGATTGGCCAAAGCATGCAGGGCATGTGCATGCTTTGGTCAATCAGTGGGCGGCATTCCCCCTCAATTTCTCTGCATTATTGGGTGCTCAAATTTCCCACAAATGCCCCATAATGTTCGGGATTCGCACGTTTGACTTGAACCAGGGGACTATCCCTATTGACCATGGATGTACATTGCGAGACACATTTTTGACATATTGAAAGATTGGACAAAAAATGTCTCAATTTTTTTAAAAACATTTTACACTTTTTAGGTGAATTGGTACAATGTACCCAATACCATTCACATAAGGTGGAGGCCAGGATCTGGTGGCCCCCTTGTTAATGGGGGCTTCCACATTCCGATCAGCCCCCCCCAACCGCAGACCCTAACAACCACCAGCCACGGTTGTTGGGATGAGGCCCTTGTCCCCATCAACATGGGGACAATGTGCTTTGGGGTGGGGGGGTGCAGAGCCCCCCGCCCCAAACCATACACCCCCTCACATTAAAGGCATGTGGCCTGGTTTGGTCCAGAGGGGCCCTCGCTTGTCCCCCCATCTTGACCTCTAGGCTGCATGCTCAGAAAGGGTCTGGCATCGTTTTTTTTTCTCTTTTTTTTTTAAGGGGACCCCCTGCTGTTTTGTAAAAATAAATTGGCGTGGGCTTCCCCTTAAGCACTTCATATCCAAGCCATTTCTGGCACTCCTCTCCTACATGTACAAATCATCATTTTTTTCGCTGGAAAATTACTCAGAACCCCCAAACATTATATATGTTTTTTTAGCAAAGATTCTAGGGAATAAAATGGCGGTTGCAACTTTTTATGTCATGCGGTATTTGCGCAGCGATTTTTCGAATGCGTTTTTTTGAAAAAAAAAAACTGTTTCATGAATTATAAAAAAAAAAACAGTAAAGTTAGCCCAATTTTTTTTTTCATAATGTGAAAGATGATGTTACACCGAGTAAATAGATACCCAACATGTCCCATTTTAAAATTGTGCAAACTTGTGGAATCGCGCCGAACTTCGGTACTTAAAAATCTCCATAGGCGATGCTTTAAAAATTTTTACAGGTTATGGTGTTTTGAGTTACAGAGGAGGTATTGGGCTAGAATTATTGCTCTAACTCTAACGCACGCGGCGATACCTCACATGTGTGGTTTGGATGCCGTTTACATATGCGGGCGCAACTTACGTATGCGTTCGCTTCTGTGCGCGAGCTCGCGGGGACGGGGCGCTTTAAATTTTTTTTTTTTTCTTATTTTACTTTTATTTTATTTATTTTTTTGATCACTTTTATTCTTATTACAAGGAATGTAAATATCCCTTGTAATGGGAAAAGTGTGTGACAGGTCCTCTTTATGGAGAGATGCAGACCCTACATCTTTCCTTTAGACTGGAAAGGCTGAGATCAAAAAAAAAAAAACGGACGATCTCAGCCTTTCCTTCCCCTTTAACTGGCATTGTTTACTTCGGAGACCCAGACGTGACGTCATGATGTGAGCCCGGGCCTCCGAGAGCCATAGAGATGACAGAGGGCCATCTGTCCCTCGGAAATCTCTGGTATCTTGTTCCGGCGGCAGGCGATTCCTTCTCCCGGTCATCGATCGCTCAGGTCAGTTGGGAGAAGCACCGGAGGGCGGCGGGAGGGGGGACGTCCCCTCCCGTCACCTGTAAGAACGATCAAGCGGCTGAACTGCCGCTATGATCATTCTTACGGTGATGGGAATCGCCTGCTCTAAAAAACAATACCTCAATGATGCTTGCAGGTGCCGGCATCATTGAGATATCACCAGTGAAATCCCAGGACGTCCATGGACGTCCTAAGGATCTGAACTGGTTAAAATCCATCCCTGCACCAAAGGGCTTGGTATGGATTGGGGGGACAATACATTATAGCTGCAAGCAAGTTGAAATTACATTTTTGATCAATGTAGGGGAGTATGTGGGAGCTATACTTGGTGTGGGTGCAGTTCATTGATTTGTTTATTTGGCGTCACCACACAATTGCTTCTAGCCCATGTGCACATAGCACGTCCTGTGGATGTGCATCTGTAAGGACTATGCAAATCTAAATGAGAAGATGACTTATCAGTTCTGGTTCACACTAGTGCGATGTGGGAACCCTGCGAATCCACTGCTGTTTCCCGCATCGCACCTGACTCGCAAGGCAAGTTCGCACTGCTATATGCAAACTGAGGGGACTGTCAATGCAAAGTTAATGACACCTCCATTTCAGCTCACATATCGCACTGCGAACTGCAAATTCGGACAGGAATCGGATTGCATGATGTGAACACCCATGTGATCTGATTCTGCTGCATAACAGAAAAGTATCCTACTATCTGCATGGCTGAATTTGCATAGCACAGAGATCAAATGTGATTTGCACTGCGGTGCAAATCACATCCGATCTCAGACACCGCAGCAGTGTGAACCAGCCCTAAGGAAGGTAATCCACTTCCCCAAAGCCACCACCCCCCCAAACTAATTAAAGTAAGTTACAAAAGAGAACAACAAGCAAAATCAATTTCCTTTTATTTTGCCAGCAGAAACACAAATATGTACATATTTACTGGCATTAAAGTATTTACAGTATATATACATTTAGCAAAAACAGTTAGCAATTGGTTTTTAAGGGCCCTGCTCATAGGAGCTTACAATCTAAAACTGGACTAAACCCTACAGTGGGCACAGCTTTACTTTCAGTGTATAACAGTCCACCCATTTCATAGAACTACTAAACACCCACATCACATCATTATCTGCAAAATTACAGAAAGATACAAAGCATTACAACATATTTTAAAAAGGCACATATTCAAACAAGAACGCCCACCACCCCCCACATTCTACACACATACTTTGGTGAGTATTTTTTTTCTGAGAAGAATGCATGGTAAGACAAACAATACAGACCCCAATCGGACAGCATGGTCAAATCAAGCCACTTTTGATGGTCAAAATGCTCAATAATTTCAGCAAACAAACAGCTCCATTGAGGCATTTGTCATTATGCGCAATACCATTCCTTATTCCACAAAAACCACAGCAACAAACCTGGCCTCTCATCAGGCCAAGCCAACCCCCCTACTGAAGCCCTTTATATAAGCTAGCACACTGACACACACCCAATAGAAGTATACGCCCAGCAGTATCTTTCAAACTGTCTTTTCTAATTTATTTCACCTGAGGGGCTGCAATACTTAATACTATTTTCTGTGTTAACCCTTGGCTATGTTCATCAGATCAGTATAACTCCAGGACAAAATTCTAAGTCAGTGGTTCTCAACCCTGTCCTCAAGTACCCCCAACAGGTCATGTTTTCAGGCTTTCCATTATTTTGAGTGATTTGATCCGTTTTACTGCCTTAGTAATTACCACAGCTGTTTCATCTGAGGGAAATCCTGAAAGAATGACCTGTTGGGGCACCT
The DNA here is from genome assembly GCA_018402905.1 of Glandirana rugosa. Taxonomy (NCBI): domain Eukaryota; kingdom Metazoa; phylum Chordata; class Amphibia; order Anura; family Ranidae; genus Glandirana; species Glandirana rugosa. The sequence continues at coordinate 58,727 of BLSH010415773.1, read as the reverse complement.
TGAGGACTGAAGTTGAGAAACACTGATCCAAGCAACAGTTTTCTAACCAGATGTACCTGTGCAGTGTAAACCCTACAATTTGAACTGTTCAAGCCCTTGTTTGCAATGAGCTTCCAATTTAACCACCTCAGTACTGGACATGAAAACCCTCTTCCTGTCCAGGCCATTTTTCAGCTTTCAGCGCTATCACACTTTGAATGACAATTACTCAGTCATGCAACACTGTACCCATATGAAATTTGCGACCTTTTTTTCACACAAATAGAGCTTTCTTTTGGTGGTATTTAATCACTAGTGGGTTTTTTATTTTTTGTGCTATAAATAAAAAAATTAGAAAAATTTGTGAAAGAATGCATTTTCTTTGTTTTCTGTCATAAAATTTAGCAAATTAGTAATTTTTTCTTCATAAATTTTGGCCAGAATTTATACTGCTACATATCTTTGGTAAAAATAACCCAAATAAGTGTACATTATTTGGTCCTTGTATACGTTATAGAGTCTACAAGCTATGGTGCCAATCATTGAAAATTTATCACATCTGATATACTGAAGGCTTATCTCATTTCTTGAGACCCTAACAAGCCAGGAAAGTACAAATACCCTCCAAATGACCCCTTTTTGGAAAGTAGACAGTCCAATGTATTTAGTAAGAGGCATGGTGAATTTTTTTGAAGTTGTAATTTTTTCCCACAATTCTTTGAAGATTTTTTTTTCTTTTTTTTTCACAAAATTGTCATATATTAACAGGTTATTTCTCACACCCAGCATATGCATACCACAAACTACCCCCCAAAACACATTCTGCTACTCCTGAGTATGGCAATATCACATGTCTGAGACTTTTTCACAGCCTGGCCACATACAGAGGCCCAACATGCAGGGAGCGCCATCAGGTATTCTAGGGACATAAATTACACATCTAATGTCCGGACGACCTATCACATTTTTGAAGGCCCTGGAGCACCAGGACAATGGAATTGCCCACAAAATTACCCCATTTTGGAAAGCAAACACCCCAACATATAATCTGAGGCATAATGAGCCTTTGAACATATTTTATTTTCCAGTAGTTTTTGGACAATGTGGGGAAAAAATAAATGCTTTTATTTTTACACAAAGTTGTCAATTTATGATATTTCCAACACATAGCATGTACATAGCAAAAATGACACCCCAAGATAGATTCTACTACTCCCCCTGAGTATGGCAATACCAAATGTGTGAGACTTTTACAGGTGATGTTTACTGATAGATGATGACGGTCACTGATGGGTGACTGGCGATGGTCACTGATGGGTGACTGGCGATGGTCACTGATGTCTGACTGGTGGTGGTCATTGATGGGTGACTGGCGGCGATCATTAATGGGTGACTGCCGGTGGTCATTGACGGGTGACTGGCAGTGGTCACTGATGGGTGACAGGTGACTGGCGGTGGTCAGTGACTGGTGACCTTTATGATGGCAGTCTGATGACAGGTGCACTTTAAGGGGTGACTGTGGGGTGACAGGTACATTGGGGGGCAGGAGTGAAGTGACAGGTGCTTGGTGCTTTACAGATAAGGTAACTCACTGATCCTAGCTCTTCTCTCCTCACACTGGAAACTGTCGCCGGCCAGCGGCTGATACCAGTGTCGGTGACAGGCAGTGTTCCCTGGGAACACGCCTCCACCGACGTGCACGCGCAGTACGCTCCCGATCATGTGCATGCGCCGTGTGAATGGGGGGGTACCGTCATTACAGCCGATCACATGGTAAACAGCCAAGAGCAATGGCTGTTCACCCCCCTCTGTGACGCGGTGTGTCTCGGGGACACGCTGCCACCGGCAGAGACAGGATGCGCGCACCCGATAATGCACAATCCCGGCTTAAAGGGCCAATGTCATATGTCTGCCCGGAATGAGAGCCGTACCGCTCCACCATCATATGACGGTGGGCGGAAGGCAAGTGGTTAAAGTCCCAAAGTAACTTGCTTACATTAAAGACTATTTGGACACGAGACAAATATAATGCCAGCCTGTCTTTGGATTGTGGTGAGAAATCAACACAGGGGGAACATATAAACTTCAACACAGGCATTAGCATATTGGGGATGTGAACTAGCAACCTTTTGGGTGCCAGGTGGATTTGCTAGCCACTTGACTAGTGAGCACATGTCTTGTCCATAGCAATGTTCAGTATCACAAGTAATATACAATAGATTGTCTGAAGTATTGGGAAATGTGCCTTTACACACACATGAACTATAATGGCAGCCCAGGGTTCACAAGAAAGGAATTGAAATGATATGATCTTTTCTAATGGAACAACCCAACACTCAGTGGAATTTCAATGAATTCCTGTTGGAATTGCTTTATTTTATTTTAACCCATAATTGGTTCACGTTTAAGGATACCCATTACCTCCAGGTACAGGGCGTGGACATGGGCACGTGCTGTGCCCCAGCCTACTCCAACCTGTACCTGGGGGGATGGGAGAGGGATCTATGGCAGATGGAAAGATTGGAGGAGTTTATGCTACACATACTGTGTTGGTACAGATATATAGACAATATTTTTTTTATTTGGACAGGCACAGAGAAAGACCTAATTAACTTTGTACAGAGTATCAACACAAACTCCTTCAATCTAACCTTTACACTGTCATATCATCCCTCCAAAAAACAAAACGGCAAAAACGGAAACAAACGGCAGGTAATACAATCCTGCATGCCAGTAGTGCTCACCCACCAGCACTTATACGTAGTATTCCCTATGCACAATATATACGCCTGAAACGTAACTGTACAGGAATGTAGGATTTTCACAAACAAGCAGCAAGCTTACGATTGAGGCTTTTTTTACGTGGAGTATACAGCAAATCTCTTCTGTGAAAAGCATACAATCGAACATTACAACAGGATCAACAATCTCTGCTTTATAAATCCACTGTCCGACCACAACACACAACAGTTAAATTTATCACCCAATTCTCAACACAACACCAGGAGCTGCGAAGAATCCTAGGGAAACATTGGCATATTCTACAACAGGACCCTCATGTCTCTAAATACCTTAAAAAGGCCCCTGAGATAGTTTTTCGCAAAGCACCCTCAATTAGAAACCAACTCACAGCAAGTCATTATGTACCCAGACAACAAGATAGACTGCAGAGGGAAACCATATGGATAGAGCGATTCGATGCCATCCATTTCCCAGGCCTAAACGAGATCTGCTCGTACAAACCATTTCTATAATCCACATGCCAACTGAACCAATAGGTGGTCTATTATGGGTAGTTAGGAAGTATCTGAATGTGATCTTGTCTAAGTATCAATTTAATAATGTACGCCATATATGTATATTTAGCCTTAACTGGAATATGTGTGTGATGGTAACATGTGGGTATTATAGGATCACGGATTGACACTGTATTGGCCCAGCCTTGGTCACGGCCATCCCCGGCCCTCCACCATGTCCTTCTCCCCCAGTGTTCCCCCCCTCCTCTTTCACCCCACTGGGTGCTGAGGAATTCGGGACAGGGGATCGGCAGATGTGCGGCTGAAAGCACCGTCCAGGCCGGTCCCCATTGTCCCGATGTGGACGGTTCCGGACATTGGTATGGGCGGCGCCCCCTGAGTCCATCAGGGGGCTTCCCCCACCTGGGGACTCTCTGGTTTTGCTCTCCCCTTGGCTTGCGCCGCCTCCCAGCGGCACAGGTGAGAGGGGTGGAGTTCCTTGCCGGACCGAGAGACGTCGCTATGGGGTGGGCGGCACCCACGGCGTGACGTCACGGTCAGGACGTACTTCAGTTGGCGCCGACAGCCGAGCGTTAGACACGCTCGTGCTCTCGGACGCCCGAAGGAACCACAGGCACCAGGATCACCGCAATCTCTAGACGCCGTGGGTGTTTAGGTTTACAGGAAGCACGTAGGTTTCTTGGTGTTGTACATACAGGAAGGGCAGGTGGGGAGTACCCCAATGTTCCCCACTTGGCCATTCCCCTCCACCCTCTTGTCCTTCTCTTGCACCCCCTTATACGATGTATACTGTGTTGAAGAAAGCAGCCTAAGCCAAACCATATATTGTATTTGCACCACAGGAGAACCAACATCTGTTCCACCTGTAGAATCCGTGATTAACGGCAAAGTGCTTATAGGAGCAATTTACCGATGGACCCGGATGGGACATTTTAAACAGCCGTTAGCACCTATACCCAAAAGTGATTTTATCAGGTATACTATAAATAAATCCTGTTAGGTTTCTATTGGTAGCATTACGGGCCTGAATTATCAATAGGATTGATTCACAACGGGGAGGATTAACACTATGTTCCACCTACCATTAACTAAATAATTGTACGGACTTTATTTTAGGATACACTTCATAAGTAGTACATCCCCGCATCTGCTGGTATATGGTGGAATCGAGGGTTGAGGAGTGCGTGGATGTGTGGCAGGCTGCTTTTATAGTGTCAATAAGTGAGTCTTAATTATGGAATTGTATTAAATGATGAAATTGATGTTACAATTTCTTATTCAATATGTGACTGTTTATAATTACAGATTTTCTATATTGAAGTATGTGCATCTAGACCTCTCTATCTTCTGAGGAAGTGTTGATGTGTATAACGCGAAACATGTAAAGAACGAGCTTCACTGCATGACTGTGGGCACAAGCTATTGATATGTACTTGATATATGTACAAAAGGAAAAACAACTAATCACCAATAATAAAAGCAGAAAATCCACGCTCACTAATAAAATATTAAAATAGAAAGTAGAAAGGTAAAAACCAAAAGGGTGAGGATTATGGATGGCAGCACGCACAAAAACAATAGATCTGTATTGTCCCAAAAATGCACTTAAAACTCATATGCAGCGCCTAAGGTAAGCAACATTATTATAAGAGTCTTTCAATAATATGAAGGCAATTCACTCTGTGATAGATGTCACCAGTAAACTTCAGCGGTGATAAAAGACAATGGATGCAGGCTTACCAGATATTGGTAGAACAAGCGCAGGTGTTTATATTCCAACTTGGCTCATGGTCATCCGATCATCTAGGGACAAGGGAACGTCTCATGGGGGACCTCCTGGTGGCTCCTAGGGGATGGTCCTCCGTCCCGATGGTCCGCTCCTCCTGAAGGGGGTATTCTCTGGCCTGGGCACGCACTGGTGGGAAGAAGTGTAACTCCAATCCCTCTCGTTCTCACGTCCAGGGATAATCCGGTGTTCCAAGGGAGTTCATTCAAGTGAAAGAGAAAAGCCCACAATCGTGAGATACCGTTTTAACAGATTTATTGGAGAAATAATGGATTAAAAATACTCACATATTGTGATCAAAAAAGAGCTCATAAGAAATGGCAGGAAGTGGGGGAAAACCGACGCGTTTCGGCTCAACTGGCCATCATCTGGGGTATTCCCCCTCCTGCCTAACATGCCATTTATAATGTTTGTTATGAATAACAATTAGCCCCCTATAGGGGGCCATAGGAACGGAAATCGCTTCTTGGGCATCAAAATGGCGCCAATGGCGTGCGTTCCACGCCTCTATGTGGTGGAGAAAAAAGAAAATAATTTACCCAATCCTATTAATATTGTGACAAGGATGTGACAATAAATATAAAAACGAGTTAACCAAAATTATTAAACAAGGCTTTGACAAGGGCATTTTAAATAAAAAGGAAAAGCAATTTTTAGTTCCCATGTGCCCCGTATTCCCACTATTTATTTTTTACCTAAAATTCACAAAAATTTGGAACGACCACCCGGACGCCCGATTATCAGTGGCATTGATTCAATTACTTCAAGGATAGGTAAATACATAGATCATTACTTACAGCCACATGTGACCAGAATGCCATCATACCTCAAAGATACTAAAGACACTATTCGTTGTCTTTAGGGAGTTACACTTCTTCCCACCAGTGCGTGCCCAGGCCAGAGAATACCCCCTTCAGGAGGAGCGGACCATCGGGACGGAGGACCATCCCCTAGGAGCCACCAGGAGGTCCCCCATGAGACGTTCCCTTGTCCCTAGATGATCGGATGACCATGAGCCAAGTTGGAATATAAACACCTGCGCTTGTTCTACCAATATCTGGTAAGCCTGCATCCATTGTCTTTTATCACCGCTGAAGTTTACTGGTGACATCTATCACAGAGTGAATTGCCTTCATATTATTGAAAGACTCTTATAATAATGTTGCTTACCTTAGGCGCTGCATATGAGTTTTAAGAACTAATCACCAATATATAGGCACATTTTACTTATGCTTTATTTATCAGGGTCACTGTGAAATACTTGGGAACCAGTTACCATCAGCCAAACAATAATAGCTTAATTGACCCACTATCATGCAGGAACTCAGGGGGTTAGAAGAAGAGTAAAATCTATTTTTATGAATATCATTTTTAATGTCAATTAATAAATTTTGCATATTTTTTATAAATACTGTAGCTATGGTGTTTTTTTCTATGGTACCGAGAAAATCCCAGGATTACTCCAAAAATTATTTTCTGTTCATGTAAAATAGGGATGTGGTACCTCAATTACATTCAGGGTCCCTGGTAGCCACCCAGTTAGGACTACATATTTTCCCTCAGTATAGAGTTGGGCCACCATTTGCAGCTATAACAGCTTCAACTCTTCTGGGAAGGCTGTCCATAAGGTTTAGGGGTGTGTCTATGGGAATGTTTGGCCAGTCTTCCAGAAGTGGATTTGTGAGTCAGGCACTGATGTTGGATGTGAAGGCCTGGCTCAGTCTGTGCTCTAATTCAGCCAAAAGGTGTTCTATTGGGTTGAGGTGAGGACTCTGTGCAGGTCAGTCAAGTTCCTCCACACCAACCACTCTCATCCATGTCTTTATGGACTTTGCTTTGTGCACTGGTGCGCAGTCATGTTGGAACAGGAAGGGGCCACCCCCAAACTGTTCCCACAAAGTTGGGAGCATGAAATTGCCCAAAATGTCTTGCTGATGCCTTACCCAAACCCGAACTGGGGAAACAAGGTCACTTCCCTTGAGAATTCCGTAGTCGTTCTGTAAAACCCGTTAAAGTACGAGGGTTGAAACACCC
>BLSH010415773.1:25140-39496 GCA_018402905.1 Glandirana rugosa | reverse complement strand
GGTGCGCACGCGCCCCCTAGTGGCTGATTACAGATCGCCGTCTATTTACGGCGACTCGCGCTCAGCATCCCGACTGCCGCCGTGAAAACACGGCGCGCGGTCGGGAATAGGTTAAGCCCATTAAATACAAGAATTCAGTTTTTGAAACAAAAATTAGCATAAGACAATTATTAGAAACTAAAACAGTATATTAAATAGTGTTTTTTTTTTCCGTTTTTAACACATTGTGTTGCAAGAATATTGCCCTAGAACAAACAAAAAGTCCAAACCCTGAGACATTTCCACATGTGAGAAAAGAGAAGAAAAAAAAAGAATATAAAATAATCTAATATATATATGTATACATGTAAATGTACACATACATATATCTGAAGAAAATATCCTAGACAGTCAACATGGAGCTGGCTCATGGTGACGTATGGCAAACTTACTGAAATTCACAATAAAAAGATCACAAATAAAAATAAAAAAACTATCTAGAGATTTATTAGCATATAGCACTGGCCAGGCATACAATTGGACACACAATAATAACAAAAAGAAGAATAGAGCACACAATCCACATCACAAAGGGTCTGGAAAATTAAATCAAGAACTTAATGAATCAGATACAGATATATCTGCTTCTAGAACCTCACTTTCCTCACAGTGGAGTGGCGCCTCATCTGTTCAGTCATCCGCACAGTCGGGGCAGGGCAAACAGAAGAGGGGCTCAGGTAATACGCGTAATACTAGACCAAAGAAAACGAATCTAAATGAAGATGTCCATCTGGCAACACCGATATCTTTAACCAATCTTTCCACTTTTTCTTTCAAGCACACTCTAGGTGGTGATCAACCTATTGGTGGCGGATCTGTTGTTTCTTCTCCTGCCTCTTTTCCAGCTACAGATGAATGTAGGAAGAACGAGACAAAAGTAAGTAATCCTACTAAAACACAACCTTCAAAAGCTCAGGCCCCACCCCCTTTAGGGGAGAAGAAACAGGGCAATCTGGAAACATTTGTAATGAAGGTAAATTAGATAACGATAATATGCATATCATAAACCGTTCCCCATATTCACTGTCAGATGAAGAGATAGAGGTATTACAATTGGGCTTAAGTTTTTGTCCGGAAAAAAATATGAATAGATTTGAAGTGATAAAGGATATAAATCTTTTTGCTAGAAAAATAATGCTTCAGGCTATGCATGATAAAGACTATGGAGCCCCCTCTGCTATAGAGCAAGACAGTGAATTGTGGAAGGATTTCACTATTAAAGATTTCAGAGCATTAAGGGATCTGATGATGTTATACGAGGAGGAACATGTAGATGAATCAGGAGATTCGAATGATGATTCCTCAGATGAGGAAGAAATTCCAAACACATATAAAAATAAATGCTCATACTTTCCATCACTTCAACAAAATGCCAATATATGGGCATTTGTACAGAAGGTATGTCATGACATTAACCATATGCCCCAACCATACAAATCCTCATGATCTTAAACCATCACTTAAAAATGCCCTTAAAAAAATTAGAAGAGAATCAGGAACTGATAATTAAATCCTCAGGCAAAGGGGGAAATTTGGTACTAATGAGCAGGGAAAATTACATAACTTTGTGTCAGAGAATCCTGTCTAACCAGAATTGGTATAGACTAATTTCAGAGATTATGCTTCCCAATTACTATGAGAAATTCTGAAAAATGATCAGTGAGGCATACTCGACAGCGCTCATTTATAAGAATACTGGGAACTTTTTGAATGTGAAACATGCAATAATACCTACTTTCTATGCCCTGCTGAAGGTCCACAAATGTCTTGTTGTGTTGGTTTGGGGTTTTTTTTCTTTATTCAAGTTGTTATTGTTAACATTTACCACGGCACAGGCAGGCAGTCTGTTCCGGGTTAGAGGCGCACAGCACAAAACAAAACAAGGTCACTGTCCACCACCTATAGCTGGCCACTACAGCAAGGAGCTATGGAGGGGCATCTACACACAAACAAAAAAGAATTCCAATGCTCAACTTACCGACCAGTACGCACAGCACACCGCTTCCACAACTGCTGTGTCCAGCAGACCCTGCCACCTTCAGCGGCCAGGGGATCATGTGATTGCTAAGTATGTATGTAATTTCATTCATAACTGCCGATTACTATTGAGCAATGCTAAAAAAGAAAAGTTGAAGAAAATTTAATTTAAAAAAAATATATATTTTATTTTTTTAACATACTGTCACCAGTCAGTATCCCTGATCACCGCCACACCAGTGATATACTGCACTGGTATGTAGTAGTATGCAAAAAAGTGTGGAAAAAAAAATTAAATTTCTTCATTTTTGCAACTTTAAAATACTCGCTATGCCTCATACTAAATATCTCAGACTACTTTCCAAAAAGGGGTAATTTTGGTGGTGTTTGAGCTGTCCTGGCATTTGAACGGCCTCAGCAAATGAGACCTGTCAGTACATCAGGATTGACACATTTTCAAATATACTGTATATAAACCATAGTTTTTAGACGCTATAACCTTCACACAAACCAATTAATGTACACTTTTTACCAAAAACATGTACCAGAATACATTTTGGCCTCAATTTATGAAGAAATTTGATTTTATTGGATATGTTTTATAACAGGAAGTAGAAAATGTTTTTTTTTTTTTTGTCAAAATTTTTGGTCTTTTTTCGTTTTATATTGCAAAAAAAAAACCCAGTGGTGATCAAATACCACCAAAAGAAAGCTCTATTTGTGTGAAAAAAATGATATAAATTTCATTTGCGTACAGTGTTGCCGACACAATTACTGGTTAAAGGAGCACAGCGCTGATCATGAAGGGGGTAAAACCTACCAGAGCTCAGGTTGTTAATAGCTATTAGAAGGCATATTTTGAAAAAAGAAATGCTCGCAGCACCTGTCTCTTGGGAGTGGGGTAATGCTGAGCTCCAGTGGATCTTTTTCTGAGAGGTAAGCTGTCAGTTTCCCCACTGCGAGGGACCTTTGTCCCTATCTGTATGGGATAGCAGTGGGTCTGGCTTGTTCCCAATACTGATCCATATGTTTTCTTGTTAAATTCCTTAATGGAACTATTGGGCTTTCCCTTCAATACGGGTGGTGGCAGGCATCTCCTTTCCTTCTTTTGGATTCAACCATCTCAGTCTACTGACCAATTTTCCTACATTTTGTATATCGTTTGGAGCATCGATAATTGATTCGGTTTGGACTCTTAGGTATGTAACTGACTGCAGTAACTGCCCTCTCAGTGGCTCCCTTGGGCCCCAATCATTACCCTTCCCATCCCCCTTTTTTTTCTTTATATGCAGACACATATTTTTGTTAACTTTTCATTTTTTCCATGTATATGTGCATGTACATATGTATATGCAATTATGGGATACTTGCTTATCTGGGTGATTTTTGCTTGACAGATTGCCAACAATCACCCCAAGAAAATTTGGAGAGACTCTACATTATATTGTCTTGTTCATCCACTCTGCAGTCTCCTTTTCTAAAGCCTGGGTTTCCACGCTTGTGGGATCTTTTCATCATTGCGGCAGGAATATTTTTCAATACTAATAACTTCAGGTAAATATCAATTTGTCTTTTGGGTCCAGCCTCCATAAAGGGTTTAGGGGACATATATATTGGAACAAATGACTGTTTTTTCTTCTTTGATGAATTTTGTTTAATCACAAATTTTTGTATGAATTTATTTTTGCATGTTATTTCATTTGTCATTAACTCTTCTATCCTTTATATCTCTTTAGAAACACTGTATGCCTCACAGTTCCTGACAAAGCTATATGCAAAACATGTAGAACTTACAGGCATCTGGACAGATTCTCAATGTTTCTAGAATTACATTTTCTCTAGTCATTCTTCCAGGACGGCACAGCTGAGAGATGACTGGTCTCACCTGGACAGGAAACAATCAAGAACAGAGTTTTTAAAAGGCCCCATCCTCCCTCTGCCCCTCAGTTTTTGATTGTGTTTCCCACAGGGATGCAGCAAAACATTTATTTTTTTCTCTCATGGGATCAAGGCCTGGGGCTAAGATCCTCCTCATGGACACCGACTCTGGGGCAGACCAGTGGTGGATGCCGGTCGGGGGCAAGCTTGCTCAAGTCCCAGAGGGATTTCCGTAAGTCTCGGGGGGCAGCCGGAAAGTGGTGGATGGCAGGGGAGACCCCCGCCTCCCCCCCAAGTTCTGGGGGATTCTGGGCGCAGTGGTGCCTTCCCAGAACCCCCGGGGACCATATTCCCACTCCCTCCCCTACCTGAAAATGTTGATGGAATGGGGAGGCCGTCTGTAGGGCTGGTTAGGGGTTTCCTGCTCTGGCTGCATGATCAGGAACACTGACAGTGGAACGGCTCCTGGAGCTCTGCCGCTCAGCATAGCCAGGGAAGAGGTGGACCTGTTTGCCTGCCCGGCTGTTGCAGCACGATCTGGGCGGGAGAAGCGTGCTGTTGGCGAGCTCCCCAAGGGGCGGAACTTGATGTCGGGTGCCGAGGAGGTGCGCATGTGCGCACACGCTGTGGACGTCACTTCCGCTGCTAGAGGCCATATCCGGGTGAGCTCCGGCAATATGGCGGCGACCAGCGGCGTGTGTAACACACATGAAGATGGCAGGAGAGGGGGTCCAGGCTTTCTCTTCTTAGCGGCCATAACAGCTCCTGGAGGGTGTGGAGGCCAAATGGAGAAGGAAAGCGGGACTGAAGAACCCTCAGCAATCGGAGGCCACAGGGGGTGAGTCTGCCTGGCTATAGAAGGGGAGGGGGAAGGTTAGGGGGGCAGCCCTATTCCCCCCTCCACTGGTAGCAAGAATCACTTGTTCAAGCATTAGGGGCGTTCCTGAGAGGGGGCTTGTCAGGAACATCCTGTTGTCTTTTAATCTAATGGATTCTGGGTGTGTTTTTTTTCAAGGTACAGTACGCCTAGCCCAAGGGTCGGCCACTAGATCTAAAAAGACCCCGTCCAGCTCTAAATGTTGCAGTTATTGCAATGACAAAGTTCCTCAGGGTCACACGAAGCCATTTTGCTTTAAGTGTATCCATAAACTGGCAGGCAAGGAGACCGCTCAGGTCATGAAAGATTGCCTGACTTTACAGTCTGAGATGCTAGCTACCCTTCAGACTTTTAAAGCTACTACCAGGTCCAGTGGTCGGGCTGAGTCCTTCTCTAATAGGGAGGATTCCCCATCCCAGGAGGGGACCTCCTGGGGTAGTACTGGGGCATCCGTTAGAACCCCAACTGAGCTTGTCTCAGGGGAGGAAGAGGCTGACCCTTCGGAGTTAAGCTCCCCAGAGGAGGGGGAGAATCCCGATCAGGATAGCCAGGATAGTGAGGAGTCCTGGCAGACACCTGTTCTCTGCGGAGGATATGGAAGGCCTCCTGAGGGTGATCTATTCATCCGAGGGGATCCAGCAGCCAGCACCAAAGGTTTCAGCCCAAGACAGGATGTATAGGGGATTGTCTAAACCTCAGTCAAAATCTCTCCCGGTCCACCAGTCTCTCAGGGATATAATTCTGAGGGAATGGAAGGAACCGGAGAGGAAAATCCTGAAGCTGAAAACCTGGAAACGCAGGTGCCCCTTTAGCAAGGCAGATGAAGAAAAGTTCCTCAAAATCCCCAAGCTGGATGCCTCCTTGGCACAGGTATCCAAGCGTTCTGATCTGTCCTTCGAGGATGCGGGCAATATCCCCGATCAGATGGACAGAAAGTCAGAGACTTTGCTATGTAGGGCTTGGGAGCTATGGGCCCTGCATTGGCCTCAGCTTGTGTGGCCAGGAACACAGATGCCTGGGTAGAAAGGCTAGTGGATCAGGTATAAAGGGGAATACATTCCAAGGAGGTTTTGGATTCTCTAGAAGTGATTGGGAAAGTGGTAGCTTTCCTGGCTGACTCAGCTGTAGAAACGGTAAGGGCAACGGCCAAGTCAGCAGCCCTCCTAAATTCATCCAGGAGAGCACTTTGGGTAAAAACCTGGGATGGAGATTTCACATCCAAGTCTCGTCTTTGTGGGATACCCTTTGAGGGCTCCCTGATCTTTGGGACAGGCTTAGTGCAGGTGCTGTCCTGGTCAACCGAGAATGGAAAGAAATTTCCTGTGAAGCCCAAAAAGGGCAAGGATAGGAATTTTTTTTGAGGCCCCCCTACCAAGGACAGGTTCAAAGGTAAAAGGGAGGTGGGGAAAAGTGGGGGTTCGGGAAGGGGAAACAAAAAGGAGGAATCCTTTTTTCCGGTCCCGGCCCTTCCACTAAGGAAGCTAAGTGACGCCAACCCACGGGTTGGCGGAAGGTTCAGGTGGCTTCTTCCCCAGTGGAAGAAAATCACCCAGAGCCTGTACATTCTCCACCTGGTAGAAGAGGGATACAGGTTGGAGTTTCTGTCCACCCCTCCTCCAAACTTTGTCCTGACACACTTGTCCCGAGATCCGCAGAAAGCAGAGGGGCTCCTGGAAAGCTTCCGGGAATTGGTGAATCAGGAGGTTGTCGTCCCAGTTCCAGCAGGTCAGTTGGGGCGGGGTTTTACTCCCATATTTTTGCGGTAGTAAAGCCCTCGAGAAAATTCCGACTGATTATAAATCTTCGAAAGCTAAACAAACACTTGAGATACAAAAAGTTCCGTATGGAAAGTATCTACACGGTCAGAAGACACTTCTGCGAGGGGGTTTTCATGATCACTTTGGATCTGAAGGATGCCTACCTCCATGTCCCAATTGCCCCGGAACAGCAGAAATTTCTGCGCTTCACAATCAAGACGAGGCAGGGCGTTCAGCACTGGCAATTCAGGGCTCTTCCCTTTTGGGCTGGCTTCCAGCCCAAGGATCTTCACAAAGGTTCTTGCCAAGGTGGTCTCTTATCTCCACCTCCAGGGAATTGCTCTGATTCCATACTTGGACGACGTGCTGGTTTACAACTCGTCCCAGGATCAGGTGCTGTTGGACCAGGACAGAGTGATTGCCACCCTAGAAAGCCTAGGGTGGATGATCAGCTGGGAGAAATCCTCCCTAGAGTCATCGCAGACAAAGGGGTTTTTGGGCTACCTGGTGGTTTCGGTAGTGCAAAAAATGTTTCTCCCCCGAGAGAAGGTAGCAATAGAGTCATCGCAGACAAAGGGGTTTTTGGGCTACCTGGTGGATTCGGTAGCGCAAAAAATGTTTCTCCCCCGAGAGAAGGTAGCAGAAAGGTTCAGGAAGCAGTGTCGGCCACGTGGTGTCACTGAGGGCCATCATGAGTGTCCTGGGTCTCATGACATTGTGTATCCCTGCGGTACCCTGGGCCAAGCTCCACTCTCGAGACCTCTAGAGGTTCCTTCTTGCCAGTTGGGACAGGAAGGAGGAGTCCATGGAAGGAAAGGTGTCCCTACCGGGGAACGTGAGAGAAACACTGGGTTGGTGGCTCAGTCTGGGGTGGGGTCAAACGGCCGTCCCTGGACCCAACAAAAGCCTCTAAGTGTTACCACCGACACGAGCGCTTGAGGGTGGGGGGCCCACCTGGAAGACCTTCGAGCCCATGGATCCTGGGATCAGGCCCAGAGCAGGGCTTCGTCCAACTTCAGGGAGCTCCTGGCAGTCGGAGAGGCACTGAAGGCATTCAGGGATCGGATTCAGGACAGGGAGGTTCAGGTGTTCTCGGACAACGTTGTTGCAGTAGCCTACCTGAACCACCAAGGGGGAACCAAGTCCCAAAGGCTAGCCAGGTTAGCACAGGAGATCCTTGAGTGGGCAGAGAAAAGGATTCCTTCAATCTCTGTGGTCCACATAAGGGGGGAGCACAATGTGGAAGCGGACTTTCTGAGCAGACGGCCCGCTCAACAAGGAGAATGGGAATTCTGCGAGGAAGTCTTTGCTCTAATAAAGCAGCAGTTTGGCTCTCCAGAGGTGGACCTGTTTGCCTCCAGGGAGAACAGGAAGGTTCCAAAATTCTTCTCTCTCGCCAAGGAGTTAGTCAGGAGGGGTAGATGCCCTAGCTCACAGGTGGGAACTAACACCCTAATGTATAATCTATGAGGCATAATGAGTCTTTTGAACATGTCATTTTTTTCCAGTAGTTTTTGGAAAATGTGGGAAAAAAATGAAAACGCTTTTTTTTTACACAAAGTTATCCATTTATATGATATTTCCAACACATAGCATGTACACAGCAAAATTACACACCAAAATACATTCTACTACTCCCCACGAGTAAGGCAATACCACATGTGTAAGACTTTTACACAGTTTGGACACATACAGAGGCCTAACATTGAACTAGCACCTTCAGGCGTTCTACGAGTACAAATACAAATTACACATCTAATTTCTCAACCACCTACCTATTACACTTTTGAAGGTCCTGGAGCACCAGGACAATGGAATTGCCCACAAAATGACCCCATTTTGGAAAGCAAACACTACAACGTATAATCTATGGGGCATAATGAGTCATTTGAACATGTCATTTTTTTCCAGTAGTTTTTGGAAAATGTGGGAAAAAAAAGAAAAACGCTTTTATTTTTACACAAAGTTGTCCATTTATAAGATATTTCCAACACATAGCATGTACATAGAAAAAAATACCCCCCAAAATACATTCTACCACTCCCCCCATGTATGGCGATGCCAAATGTGTGAGACTTTTACAGGTGATGTTTACTCATGGGTGTGACGGTCACTGACAGGTGACTGGCGATTGTCACCGATGGATGACTGGCGGTGGTCACTGATGGGTAACGGGTGTCTGGTGGTGGTCACTGATGGGTGACGGGTGTCTGGCGGTAGTCACTGATGGGTGACGGGTGTCTGGCGGTAGGCACTGATGGGTGACGGGTGCCTTGCGGTGGTCACTGATGGGTGACGGGTGTCTGGCGGTGGTCACTGATGGGTGACGGGTGTCTGGCGGTAGTCACTGATGGGTGACGGGTGTCTGGCAGTAGTCACTGATGGATGACGGGTGACTGGCGGTGGTCACTAATAGGTGATGGGTGACTGGCGGTGGTCCCTGATGGGTGACGGCTGTCTTGTGGTGGTCACTGATGGGTGACTGGTGGTGGTCACTGATGGGTGACGGGTGACTGGTGATGGTCACTGATGGGTGCCTGGTGTCTGGTGGTGGTCACTGATGGGTGATGGGTATCTGGTGGTCACTGATGGGTGACGGGTGAAGGTCACTGATGGGTGACGGGTGAGTGGCGGTGGTCCCTGATGGGTGACGGTTGTCTGGTGGTGGTCACTGATCGGTGACTGGTGGTGGTCACTGATGGGTGACGGTTGACTGGTGGTGGTCACTGATGGGTGACTGGTGGTGGTCACTGATGGGTGTCGGGTGTCTGGTGGTGGTCACTGATGGGTGATGGGTGTCTGGTGGTCACTGATGGATGAAGGTCACTGATGGGTGACAGTGATGGGTGACTGGCGGTGGTCACTGATGGGTGCCGGGTGTCTGTTGGTGGTCACTGATAGGTGATGGGTATCTGGTGGAGGTCACTGATGGGTGACAGGTAACTGGTGGTGGTCACTGATGGGTGCCGCTTGTCTGGCGGTAGTCACTGATGAGTGACGGGTGCCTGGCGGTGGTCGCTGATGGGTGACTGGTGTCTAGCGGTGATCACTAATGTGTGACGGGTGACTGGCGGTGGTCACAGATACGTGACGGGTGACAGGTGACTGGCGGTGGTCGCTGATGAGTGACGGGTGACTGGCGGTGGTCACTGATGGGTGACGAGTGACTGGCGGTGGTCACTGATGGGTGATGGGTATCTGGTGGTCACTGATGGGTGACGGGTGAAGGTCACTGATGGGTGACGGGTGAGTGGTGGTGGTCCCTGATGGGTGACGGCTGTCTGGTGGTGGTCACTGATGGGTGACTGGTGGTGGTCACTGATGGGTGACGGATGACTGGTGGTGGTCACTGATGGGTGACTGGTGGTGGTTACTGATGGGTGCCGGGTGTCTGGTGGTGGTCACTGATGGGTGATGGGTGTCTGGTGGAGGTCACTGATGGGTGACAGGTAACTGGTGGTGGTCACTGATAAGTGATGGGTGACTGGCGGTGGTCACTGATGGGTGCCGGGTGTCTGTTGGTGGTCACTGATAGGTGATGGGTGTCTGGTGGAGGTCACTGATGGGTGACAGGTAACTGGTGGTGGTCACTGATGGGTGCCGCTTGTCTGGCGGTGGTCATTGATGAGTGACGGGTGCCTGGCAGTGGTCGCTGATGGGTGACTGGTGTCTAGCTGTGATCACTAATGTGTGATGGGTGACTGGCGGTGGTCACAGATGCGTGACGGGTGACAGGTGACTGGCGGTGGTCACTGATGAGTGACGGGTGACTGGCGGTGGTCACTGATGGGTGACGGGTGACTGGCGGTGGTCACTTATGGGTGACGGGTGACTAACGGTGGTCACTTATGGGTGACGGGGGACTTGCGGTAGTCACTGATGGGTGACTGGCGATGGTTACTGATGGGTGACTGGTCATGGTCACTGATGGGTGATGGGTGACTGGCGGTGGTCACTGATGGGTGAGGGGTGACAGGCCACGGGTCACTGGCGGTGGTTACTGATGGGTGACGGCCATGGTCAGTGATGAGTGACAGGTGACAGGCTACGTCAGTGTTGGGGGACAGGCCACTAATGTGCCGGTTGACACACCATGGTAACTGATGGGTGACGGGTGACACGCCACGGTCACTGATGGGTGACAGGTGACAAGCCACGGTCGCTGATGGGTGACAGGTGACATTCCACGGTCACTGATGGGTGACACACCACGGTCAGTGATGGGTGACGGGTGACACGCCACGGTCAGTGATGGGTGACGGGTGACAGGCCACGGTCACTGATGGGTGACGGGTGACATGCCATGGTCAATGACGGGTGACAGGCCACGGTCACTGACGGGTGACAGGTACACTTTATGATGACAGGTGCACTTTATGATGACAGGTGCACTTTATGGGGGCATATGGGGTGACTGTTGGGGTGACAGGTGCATTGGGGGGGCAGGGGGGATGTGTCAGTGTGATTTTACTATACAGATCAGTAAATCACTGATCCCAGCTCTTCTCTCCTCACACTGTACACTGTGTGAGGAGAGAAGAGCTGGAAACAGTGAGTTACCACTCTGTTTACATTGGAAGTGATCAGCTGTGAAGTAGATCACAGCTGATCACAAGGTATCAGCCGCCGGCTGATACCTTGTTTTTATCTTAAGCTTCCATCTTTGCGTGTAACAGATTGGTTCATCCTATGTTTGGTTTAGACTATATTGAGGGTAGGCATTTTTCAAGCTTTAGCTATAGTTTGTTTAGCGGCTGTAAAGAGCTGTATTAATAATTTAAACAGTTTCCTTTGTATAAATTCCGGCCTTAGGTTTAGAAGGGCCAAAGCCAGGTCTGGAGAAATAGAGCTTTCAAACATAGCTGAGGAAAGCCTAAAAATAGATTTCCAAAATTCTTGAACCACTGGGCATTTGTGTGCATACTGGGTGTGTATATACTGTGTATCTATTGGATGTATATTGTATGTATACTGTGTGTTTACATACAAAATAAGCACAGTATATACACACCCAGTATGCACACACACATACAAACAATATGCATATATACAGTCACACACTGCAAATGTTGGAAATAAGGAAGAACATTTGAAATAATATTAGCTTATTATAATTTATAATTTAAAATAATAAATCAATAACTTATTATTTCAGATGTTCTTCCTTATTTCCGAAATTCGGAAATAAGAAAGAACATTTGAAATAATAATAGCTTATTATAATTTATAATAAGTTAAAATAATAAATTAATAACTTATTATTTCATGTGTTCTTCCTTATTTCCAAAATTCAGAAATAAGAAAGAACGTTTGAAATAATAATAAATAACTATTAAATTATAGGTATTGAAATTTCCTTGAAAGTTTGACTGTTAGTGAACTGAAATATGAAATTTATCACTAATAGCCATATTTTCAATAAAATTCCAATATCTATAATTTAATAGGTATTTATTATTATTTCAAACGCTTTTCTTATTTCTGAATTCCGAATTTCGGAAATAAGGAAGACTATTTGAAATAATAAGTGATTAATGTATTATTTTAACTTATTATGAATTATAATAAGCTATTATTATTTCAAATGTTCTTCCTTATTTCCGACTTTTGCAGTGTGCGACTGTACATATGCATACATACATACAGTATGCATGTAGAGTCACACACTGCAAAAGTCGGAAATAAGGAAAAACATTTGAAATAATAATAGCTTATTATAATTTATAATAAGTAAAAATAATAAATTAATAACTTATTATTTCAAATGTTCTTCCTTATTTCCGAATTTCCAAAATAAGGAAGATCATTTGAAATAATAATAGCTTATTATCATTTATAATTTAAAATAATAAATCAATAACTTATTATTTCAAATGTTCTTCCTTATTTCCGAAATTCGGAAATAAGAAAGAACAATTGAAATTATAATAGCTTATTATATTTATAATAAGTTAAAATAATAAATGAATAACTTATTATTTCAAATGTTCTTCCTTATTTCCGAAATTCAGAAATAAGAAAGAACGTTTGAAATAATAATAAATGACTATTAAATTATAGGTATTGAAAATTCCTTGAAAGTTTGGCTGTTAGTGAACTGAAATATGAAATTTATCACTAATAGCCATATTTTCAAGAAAATTCCAATACCTATAATTTAATAGATATTTATTATTATTTCAAACGTTTTTCTTATTTACGAATTTCCGAATTTCGGAAATACGGAAGATCATTTGAAATAATAAGTTATTAATGTATTATTTTAACTTATTATGAATTATAAGAAGCTATTATTATTTCAAATGTTCATCCTTATTTCTGACCTTTGCAGTGTGTGACTGTATATATGCATACTGTATGTATGTGTGTGTGCATACTGGGTGTGTATATACTGTGCTTATATTGTATGTAAACACACAGTATACATACAATATACATCCAATATACACACAGTATATACACACCCAGTATGCACACACACACACATACATACAGTATGCATATATTCAGTCACACACTGCAAAAGTCGGAAATAAGGAAAAATATTTGAAATAATAATAGCTTATTATAATTTATAATAAGTAAAAATAATAAATTAATAACTTATTATTTCAAAGGTTCTTCCTTATTTCCGAATTTCCGAAATAAAAAAGAATATTTGAAATAATAATAAATAATTATTAAATATAGGTATTGAAATTTTCTTGAAAGTATGACTATTAGTGCTAAATTTTTATATTTAAGTTCATTAACATCCAAACTTTCAAGGAAATTCCAATACCTATAATTAATAGTTATTAGTTAGTTATTATTTCAAATATTCTTAGTTTTTTCCAATTTTCGGATTTCTGAATTTCGGATTTTCGGCTGTTCCAATTGCAGAATCTCCGAATTACCGCAATTGCCGAATTACCAGGAATTTTCGAATTACCGCAATTGCCGAATTACCGCGAATTTCCAAATTAACAAAATTGCTGAATTACCGCGAATTTCCGAATTACCGCGATTCGGAACAACGAAAATTCGGAAAAATTCGGAAATTGAAAATTCAGAATTCGGTAAAAACGAAATTCGTAACGAAACGAATTGCACAAGCCTAATGCCGGATAAGGCCAGATTTTTGAGGAACGAGAGCAGTGGGTTATGTGTAGATTGGAACCTTTACATTGTTCTGTGTTTATCCCATATTGATAAAGAATGCTTAGTGATAAGGTTAAAGTTGGAGAGGGGAGTGGTTCTGTATAGACAGGAAAGGACTGCCACGTCCTAAAATTGACAAAGATATTTAAGAATGGGAGTGATATCCCAAACATGTATTATCCCCCTGGACTTTGCAGGCAGTTATATAAAGTAGAAAAAAACATGGAAATAGTAAAAAACTAATACATTTCATTGGTACAAAAAAATAGAATAAGACATTGGAGTGAGCGAGGACACATGAGTCACAAGCTCACTTCAAACAATGCATATACATATACAAAAATCCACAATCAATGTATACATCATTGACAATTTAAAAACACAGAGGTTTTTTATACATGGTACCGCAGAATTACAAACGACAGTCGACGCCATGGTACATATTTTTTGGAGACACAAAAATTTAACAGTTACTACATATGTAACTAACACCTAAAAACATATACATATACGTAACAAACTTCACTCGAACACTGAGTACACAGGAGCGAGTGAGGTTACAGAATAAGATAAAAAAACATGGTTACTTTACATAATCAAAAAATGATAAAGGTACAAAAAAAGATGAAATATATTGACGGACGTTTCAGGTCCCCCTATTATGTACAAACCCTATAGTGAGGGTAAG
>BLSH010415727.1:26564-43306 GCA_018402905.1 Glandirana rugosa | reverse complement strand
CGGGGGGCCCTCTTGTTAAAGGGGGCTTCCAGATTCCGATAAGCCCCCCCACCTGCAGACCCCGACAACCCTTGTCCTCATCAACATGGGGACAAGGTGCTTTGGGGTGGGGGGTGCCCCAAAATACCCACCCCTCATGTTGAGGGCATGTAGCCTGGTATGGGGCAGGAAGGGGGGGAGTGCTCCCCCGCCCCCCCCCCCCATCCTGCCCGGCCAGGTTGCATGCTCAGATAAGGGCCTTGTATGGATTTTGGAGGAGACCCCACGCCATTTTAAAAAAAAGTTTAGCGTGGAGTTCCCCTTAAAATCTATGCCAGACCCTTATTTGAGCATGCGCTGTATATATAGTCTACTCTACGCTGTATATTATCTATATACACTACACTGCCTACCCTGCACTGTATATATAGTCTACTCTACACTGTATATTATCTATATATACTACACTGCCTACCCTGCACTGTATATATAGTCTACTCTACACTGTATATTATCTATATACACTACACTGCCTACCCTACACTGTATATATAGTCTACTCTACGCTGTATATTATCTATATATACACTACACTGCCTACCCTGTACTGTATATATAGTCTACTCTACGCTGTATATTATCTATATATACTACACTGCCTACCCTGCACTGTATATATAGTCTACTCTACACTGTATATTATCTATATATATACTACACTGCCTACCCTGCACTGTATATATAGTCTACTCTACACGGTATATTATCTATATACACTACACTGCCTACCCTGCACTGTATATATAGTCTACTCTACACTGTATATTATCTATATATACTTCACTGCCTACCCTGCACTGTATATATAGTCTACTCTACACTGTATATTATCTATATACACTACACTGCCTACCCTGCACTGTATATATAGTCTACTCTACACTGTATATTATCTATATATACTACACTGCCTACCCTGCACTGTATATATAGTCTACTCTACGCTGTATATTATATATATATACTACACTGCCTACCCTGCACTGTATATATAGTCTACTCTACACTGTATATTATCTATATATACTACACTGCCTACACCTACTAACTAACTTGCCTAATCTAGCTCAACCTGTCTGTATCTCCACGTTATACACACTATATACGACGCTGTTGTAAGCAGCCTTATATAGTGTGGGGCGTGGACTTAGCCCCCTGAGCCATGATTGGCCCAAAGCACCCTGCCTTTGGCCAGTCATGGCTCTTTCTGCAGAGCGCACTGTGATTGGCCAAAGCATGCAGGTCATGTGCATGCTTTGGCCAATCAGCAGCCGTCAATGCACTGCGATCTCGCAGTGCATTTTGGGGTGTTCAACTGCGCTCAACTTTGCCGCAAACACCCCATAATATTCGCTTCCATTCGACTCGAACATCGGGCCCATCCCTACTTGTTTGGTGCCAAGTTGTGGGTCACATGAGAGGACTACCCCTCCGCCCCATGGGGTGGGTTCTTTGGGCTACACCAGGTGGTGGTCAGGGTCACTCATCCTGGCACAGAGGTAACACTTTGCCCCAAGGTGGCTCACCAATGCCCGGGACAAGGCGGGGGCCACAGTCGTGTGAAGAATCAAACATGAAGGCAGTCCCCCTCAGAGATGAGCCCCTTGTTTGCAGTGTTGTAGTTCCTACCGAAGATGTTGTCCCTTGTCCTACACACTTGTACAGGTTTATGTGTTTCATTAAGAGGGGCGGAACCTCTGCCCACTGCACCAGTTGGCATGGACCTCATTCATGCTCTCACTTAACCCTTGCCTTACGTACCAAGTGACCAGGCCATAGGTC
The DNA here is from genome assembly GCA_018402905.1 of Glandirana rugosa. Taxonomy (NCBI): domain Eukaryota; kingdom Metazoa; phylum Chordata; class Amphibia; order Anura; family Ranidae; genus Glandirana; species Glandirana rugosa. The sequence goes on along the minus strand of BLSH010415727.1, from coordinate 41,485 downwards.
TCCATAACGCTGTTCTGCTCCCGGTGACCGGTGGAGACGGACAGCTAGGGAGGGGGTCGGAGCACCGAACCACCTCACTACCAGAGGACATGTCACCCAACCAGGTACCACACCAATGACTGGCTGCTGTTTCCTCCTGTGGTTACCCATGGCAACTTCTCCTCCTCTTAGACTCACAGCCTAACTTTGCATTGCAGTAATACTCACAGACCCCAATGTAGCCCCTCAGAGGTTGGGCTTGGCTCCTCAGGGGTTGGGCTTGGCTCCTCAGGGGTTGGGCTTGGCCCCTCAGAGGTTGGGCTTGACCCTTCAGAGGTTGGGCGTGGCTCTTCAGGGGTTGGGCTTGGCTCCTCAGGGGTTGGGCTTGGCCCCTCAGAGGTTGGGCTTTGCCCCTCAGGTGTTGGGCTTGGCCCCTTAGTTCCAGTGAAGGGAACTCTTAAGGCGTCAGCACACCAAGACATTTTGGACAATTTCATGCTCCAACATTGTGGGAAGAGTTTGGGGGTGACCCCTTCCTGTTCCATCATGACTGCGCACCACTGCACAAAGCAAGATCCATAGAGACCTGGACTTAGCAGGGGTGGTGGAAAATTAACTTCAAGTGCAATAATTCACATTATAATAATAGTAACTAAACCACATAGAATAAGGATAACAATCTAAGAAATAAAATCCCAAGGAGTTATAATGATGGGAACCTCCCAACTAAAAAGTTGTTGCATTTGAAGTTCATTTTTATTGCAATGATCTGAAGAGGGGTTTCCACCACCCCTGCTCAGTTTTATTTGTTCAGTGGGATGGATTGCATGTGAGGTTTCCTATCACAGAGACCGCTATTGTGGTGATATTGAAGATAATTGAGATTTCCATACATTGGAGGGTTCCACCATTATTGATAAGTTATTGATTAGTAAGTTGTGCATTTATTTTACCTTCAGTAGTTGATTGTAAACAGCAGTGTGGTGATATAATAATACGGCTTACCTGTAGGTAAAATGAATATCCCTGAGATATTCACCTTGCATGCAGCCGCTGGCGTCAGGCACATTCGCAGTGATGGTTTCCGGCAGCCCACTGCATCGCGCCGGACTTTGCCGGAAAGAAGGGCTCCAGCGCGCATGCAACAGGAACACAGAGGGAAAATGTCAGCTCCCTCTGGGGGGACCGGGCAGCCCTGTTGGATCTTCTTTCAGAGGTAAGTATTTCATAATGAGCTAGTATGTGGTGCATGCAAGCACATTATGCCTTTGCCGTACAGTTTTTTTTGGGGTTTTTTGAGCAACCGCTTTAATAAACATCAACAGATTTCAGTTGTGCCCCACCAGCCCCCCCCCCCCCCCAATGGACAATGTGCCTGGCTGCTGAGTTCATCTCCCCATCTCTGCACTCTGTGCACTGATTAGCAGCACTGATGGGCACTGATTAGCAGCACTGATAGGCGACACTGATTGGAAGCAATACTGGGCACTAATAGCTGCCCCCCCAATTGACACTGATAGGTGGCATTGATTGGCAGCACTGATGGGCACTGATAGGCAGCCCTGATGGGCAGGACAGTTTGTTAGCACTGATTGGCACTCACAGGCACTGATTGGTGGCACTGTTAGGCAGCAATGATTTCCACTGATAGGCAGCACTGGTGGTCACTGATTGGCAAGACTGTTGGGAACTGATGAGCCCTGTTTGGCAGCACCGATTGGCACTGATAATCAGCACTGATGGGCACTGATAGGCAGCACTAATTGGCAGCATTGATGGGCACTAATTGGTCCCACTGATGGACACTGATAGGTGGCACTGATAGGCAGCACTGAATAGCACTGATAGGCAGCACTGATTGGCACTGTTAGACAGCACTGATAGGCAGCATTGATGGACACTAATTGTCAGCACTAATGGACACTGATAGGTAGCACTCATTGGCAGCATTGATTGGCACTGATAGGCAGCAATTAATGGCACTTGACAGCATTGGTTGGTACTGATAGGCAGCATTGGTTGCCACTGATAGGCAGCACTGATTGGCAGCATTGGTTGGCACTGACAGGCAGCACTGATTGGCACCTATAGGCAGCACTGATTGGCCCTTGATAGCTGCTTGGTCCCACCCTCCCCAACATCACCGCTGACTGTTGAGAGCTGAGCTCTCTCTGCATGCGGTTACATTACCGGCGGACAGTGTCACACACTGAGCGGCACTGGCAAGCCGTACCATCTGCTGCCTGTGAAACTGTTTCACAGGAAGTGCAGGTTACACACTGGGGTTGATTTACTAAAGCTTGAAAGTGCAAAATTTGGTGCAGCTCCACACAGAAACCAATCAGCTTCAAGGTTTTATTGTCAAAGCTTTGATTGAAGAAGCCGAGGTTAGAAGCTGATTGGCTGGCATGCACAGCTGCACTGTTTTTTGCACTCTCCAGCTTTAGTAAATCAACCCCACTGTCTTAGAGGCATTTTGGGGCAAATCTTGGGAGACAGCATGGGTGATTAAGGTGTGCCCAGGCACACCCGGCACACTGAAGCAATGTCTTTTCCCTAACAGAACCTGACAGTGGTTGCCCCAGGTTACCTGCACAGGTGAGGTGAGGAAGTCCAAGCTTGGCGGTGCTCCAACAGAGAAGTCCATGTACCAGGTTCTGCATTCCAGAGCGGATCAAAGGTCCTAGCAGGTCTTTAGTGTTCTCCAGAGACCCCCCCCCCCCTCCAGGTTCTGGCCCTCTTCCCTTTTATAGAACATGGGAGGGAGGCTGGACCCCATTGAAAGCCCTCACATTGGGAAAAAGGCAGTAAAACTTGAACCCTTTCCCATGACCAGGGCAGCCGAGAGACAACTAAATACACAGCAGGCCACCAACCTTCACCCTCATTTTCTAAGTTGCGGATGTGAAAGTTGGACACTGGGGAAACAGGAGAGAAAGAAGATCCACTCCTTCCATCTTTGGTGTGGGCGAAGGATTCAATGTGTGCAGTGGATCGCGCATAGAACTAACAGATCCATTTTGGAAGAGATGAAACCTTCTAGAAGCCCAAATGATGAAGCGATGACTTCCTATTCTGGTCAGACGGTCAGAAGAGAGAGATCACTGGAGAAGGGGGATGGAAGGAACCAGAGAAGAGGGAGGCCGGCTACAGTGTGGGGGTGACACTGGAGGATCCCCCCAGACTCACACAAAGCCGACTTTTCTTTGGATCTCCCATTCATCAAGTCACTTGGACTCGGCCCCGAGCTGATGGCACATAACTAATATTATTGATGAAGTTTGTCAAACAAGACCCTTTGCCATGCATAATAATTCAAAGGCGGTCAGTGGAAATGAACAACTCCTCCGTGAGGGCAATATGGAGCAGAAATGGTGCAATTGTAAAGTTCTCCAGAAACCCATGGGGGAGTATATCAGGCTGTGCTGCATATCAGTGTGGCTCTACCCCCGCAGGAGCCTCTGGTTATGTCGGGTCCTCGGTTCTTGACCTTGGGAAAGACCTCAGCACCACTGACACCTGGGGTATGCATGTCAATGGGTAGAACTTAATCATTTTTGATAATACTTTAGGATCACCCTGAAATGAGACCCGAGACGTCGTGGCAAAGTAACAAAGTATATTGTCAAGTAATGTTCAGACAAGCAGAGAATAACAACAAGGATTTCCTCATAGCTTACACTATAATAAGGCTTCATTATAATAGACTGTAGCTCTCCCCAATAAATGAGCCGCATAGGACAACAACAGAATGGTACCAATGCAGATAAGGGCTAAGGACACTTGAGGTGAGGAAGCTAAGCCTAGGCCTTCTAGAAACAGAGAAATATGAATATGATGTAAATTGTGCTCATAGCAGGACATTTGTGTGCAGTCTTTAAGGTTAGTCTTCTGCCGGCTAAGTTGGGGCCCTTGAAGATGTTGGCGCACTTGTTGAAGGGGTAGACTATCCCTGCAAACATTAAGTCAGTTCTAGAAACAATGGACTCCTTGGAGCACTGGCCAGAGAGTGGCCAGACAAGAGTTAACTCTCTGAAATATGAATGGAACAGACAAAACCATTGAAGATATTGCTGGGGGTCTGAAATATTCACCTCCATCTGGGGTTTCATTGGTCTAATGAACATTTTACATAAGGAACACATAGAAAAGTCTGCAATTTCGGTCCTTGAGGTCTACGTAGGTTGTGGTTCTTCAGGACAAAGTCATGGGATCTGAGATCAACACAAGGAGGTCACAGTGACCAGATCATCACCTTGGAGGAATCTTCTTCTCACAGTAAGACGCATGGACACTCTTTTACCGAGTTGAGTACGGCTCTCGCCGACTCTGAGAAAACGTCTTGGATGCCTTCTTGGTTCCGCGCTGAGCACTCCATGTACTTCACTGCGTGAATTTGCTTGGACAAGCTGACCCCTTGTTGGTAGGAGATCGGTTGATTGCTCTTCTCTTGTAGCTTTTGGATGACATCCGGGTTGGGTCTTAGATCCTTCTTGGTGCCCACCAGGATGATGGGAATGTTAGGACAATGGTGTCGCACTTCAGGATACCACTTGTGCTGTACACTTATGTAAGATGATGGACTGGCAATGTCAAAGCAGATGATGATGACATTGGTCTGGGGGTAACAAAATGGCCTTAGTCGGTCATACTCTTCATGGCCGGCTGTGTCCCACAAGTTTAGGCTTGAGGTTTTTCCATCCACTGTAATCAGACTAGTGTAGTTATCAAGCACCATGGGGTAGAACTCCTCAGGGAAGGTATTGGTTTGGTAACACATAAGAAGAGAAGTTTTCCCTACACCTCCATTCCCGACTACCACACATTTAATGGTCTCCATGGTGTCTGTTGTGTCCAATCTCAGCAACCTGGAAAATAAACAAAGAATGAAGTCAGGTCTACGAAACTTCAGCATCGAACAAATCTGCCAAGGATAAGTCCACCCAAAACCAATTCAAACAAATAATAACCCCCCCGCATTATTAAATATCAGAAATGAGGGACAATCTACCAAACCATAGAGAGATAAGCAGAGCTGCTGCTACTACCGATACGTGCAATCGCTATACACATCGATCAGATAAAGGTGAGGCGTTCTACTCTACAAACATGAAAAAAGATAGAAGACAACAAAACACAACAATGCAAATAATGATAAGTCCTGAATCCGGTGCCAAATGCCCCACTCGTGAAATGTGAAGTGACTGAGGGAAACTCCCATATAAAGTTCATTCTCAGTCTTTAAGCAGATCTTCATCTGGCAAATAATCTGTGAACTTCAGCAACTCTTCAGAGTGTACTCACGTGTGCAAACCACCCCAGACAACAGTGCCCACCACCACTCCCAGTGCCCATCACTACTTCCAGTGCCCACAAAAGCTCCCAGTGCCCATCACTATTTCCAGTGCCCACCAAAACTCCCAGTGCCTACCACCACTCCCAGTGCCCTCCACCGCTCCCAGTGCCTATCACTACTCCAAGTGCCCACCACCACTCCCAGTGTCCATCACTACTCCCAGTGTCTACCACCGCTCCTAGTTCCCACGACCACTCCCAGTGCCCACCACCACTCCCAGTTCCCACTACCACTCCCAGTGCCCACTACCAATCCCAGTGCCCACCACCACTCCTAGTGCCCATCACTACTCCCAGTGCCATCACCACTCCCAGTGTCCATCACAATTCGTAGTGCCCACCACCACTCCCAGTGCCCACCACCGCTCCCAGTGCCCATCACTACTCCCAGTGCCCATCACTACTCCCAGAGAACATGTCTCCCCACCTTGTGGACAGATGAGCCAAGCGAGGAGCAGAGGACAGACGAGCCCAGCGGGAAGCAGAGGACAGACGAGCCCAGTGGGAAGCAGAGGACAGACGAGCCCAGCGGGAAGCAGAGGACCGACAAGCCCAATGGGAAGCAGAGGACAGACAAGCCCAGCGGGAAGCAGAGGACAGACAAGCCCAGCGGGAAGCAAAAGACAGACAAGCCCAGCGGGAAGCAGAGGACAGACGAGACCAGCAGGAAGCAGAGGTCAGACGAGCCCAGTGGGAAGCAGAGGACAGACGAGCCCAGCGGGAAGCAGTGGACCGACAAGCCCAATGGGAAGCATAGGACAGATAAGCCCAGCAGGAAGCAAAAGACAGACAAGCCCAGCAGGAAGCAGAGGACAGACGAGCCCAGCAGGAAGCAGAGGACATACGAGCCCAGCGAGAAGCAGGGGACAGACAAGCCCAGTGGGAAGCAGAGGAAAGACGAGCCTAGCGAGAAGCAGAGGACAGACAAGCCCAGCGGGAAGCAGAGGACAGACGAGCCCAGCAGGAAGCAGAGGACAGATGTGCTCAGTGAGAAGCAGAGGACAGATGAGCCCAACGAGAAGCAGAGGGCAGATGAGCCCAGCGGGAAGCAGAGGACAGAAAAGCCCAGCAAGAAGTAGAAGACAGAAGAGCCCAGCAGGAAGCAGAGGACAGACAAGCCCAGCAAGAAGCAGAGGACAGACGAGCCCAGCAGGAAGCAGAGGACAAACGAGCCCAGCGGGAAGGAGAGGATAGACGAGCCCAGCAGGAAGCAGAGGACAGACGAGCCCAGTGAGAAGCAGAGGACAGACGAGCCCAGCAGGAAGCAGAGAACAGACAAGCCCACGAGAAGCAAATTGTCGAGTGGTAGCAGGTTAACGGTTATTACGGTGTATCTAGTGTGGGGGTGTGGGGACAATGGAAAGAGTGATTAGCATGGGGGTTTAGCTTATAGAATAGCTGGAGACAGGGCCGGATTAACATAGGGGCTATTGGAGCTGTAGCTCCAGGCCTTTACTTCATGATAGGCCCATGCCAGTGAGTTATTAATGCTTTTTAGCTCTGTGTGTGTACACTATTGTTATGTAAATTAGGGGCTTCCGGCAGTCTCTATTGTTATGTAAATCAGGGTCGGCCAGCAGGCGCTATTGTTAGCTGAGTTCCACACAGTGTAGTGTGTTAAGAACTACGAGCAAAGAGAGAGAGCACACGGAAGCAGATATCTCCAAAACCCGACGCACGGGCGTTTATTGGAGAACGTCGGGTTACAGACCACAGAAGAACCAGTCCACAATAGTCCAGTATGACACGGCAGGGAAACAAATATCATTCACAGGGTAGGGAAACACGCAGGGTTAAACGACAGCTGGTAGTCCACACGGCAGAAGGTCCCGCAGGGTTAACAGACAGCTGGTCATCCACAAGGCAGAGGATCACACAGCGAGCTCTGCATCCAGTAGCAGGTCAGCAGACAATAGGCACACACTGCCCCCACTCTGGGCTTTTTAAATCCACCTGCAGGGGCCGACTGCTTGGTGCTGAGCTGAGGCTGCAGGGTGTGGTCTCAGCAGGGGGTGTGGGGGGGTCGGAGGAGCAGAGGCAGGGACAGGGAAGGAGGAGTAGGAGCAGGGATGGGGGAAGGTCCATTTCACCATCCGGGGCATGGCTTTCTTGGTGAGGTCTGTCAGGGGCTTGGCGATTGTGCTGAAATGGGGGACAAATTTGCGATAATAGTTAGCAGTGCCTAAAAAGGCCATCACCTGTTTCTTAGTCTGCGGTGTGGGCCAATCCCTAATGGCTTCCACTTTGGCAGGTTTGGGGCGCAGTTTACCTCCCCCCACCCGGTGTCCTAAGTATTGCACCTCTGCCATCCCTATCTGGCACTTGTCGGCCGGATAGTGAGGTTGGCCCCTGCGATTAGGTCCAAGACGGTGCCCACATGCCGAAGGTGGTCTTCCCAGGTTTCACTGAAGATGGCGATGTCATCAAGATAGGCACAGGCAAAGTCCTGGCAGCCCTGCAGCAACTGATTCACTGTGTGGTGAAAGGTGGCCGGGGCATTTTTCATCCCGAAGGGCATGTTGAGGAATTCGAAAAGTCCAAAGGGAGTGATGAAGGCAGAGTGTTCCCTCCCTTCTGCCGTCAAGGGGATTTGCCAGTAACCCTTGCTTAAGTCCAGGGTGGTGACATAGTGGGCCCCCGCTAGCCGGTCCAGCAAGTCATCAATACGGGGAGTGGTATAGGCGTCACTAATTGCGTGGTCATTAAGACGCTTGTAATCAACGCAAAATCGAACACTGCCATCCTTCTTGGGGACAAGGACAACCGGGGAGGCCCATGGGCTCTGGGAGGGTTGAATAATTCCCAGCTCCAACATTTCCTTTAGTTCCTGTCTTATTGTATTCCTGACGGCCTCTGGGACTCGATAAGGGGCTTGTTGGATGGGTCGTTTCCCCGAGGTTTCCACATGGTGAACGGTGAGTGTCGTCCTCCCGGGCCTGGAGGAGAAGATTTACAACTGTCCTCATGGACACCTGCTATTCTGGGCTGAGCTGAAGTCCCAGGGGGACCTGGTGTACATCAGCCGAGGGACGCACTACTTCCAGGAGGTCAAGCCCAACCTCTTCTTCTTCCTCGGAGGGTAGAGTGCAGACGGCCAGGACAGGAAGGTCCCGGTCATGGTATTCCTTGAGCATATTAATGTGCACGGTTTTCTGACGCTTGCCCCGATCGTCAAGTGCGAGAACATAGTTGGTCTCATTCAACTTCTTGATGATTCGAAAGGGCCCCTCCCAGGCAGACTGTAATTTGTTTTGGGGATTTGGAATAATCATGAGGACCCGTTGGTTCTCGGCAAACATACCATGTTTTTTGATGGGTCTGGGCCGCCTGGAGGTGGGCTGCCGCGAGCGTAGCAAGTTGGCCCATTCGTTCCCGTAGTTCTAGGACATAGAGAACTACCGGGACCCCGGTATCCTGGAGTTGGCTCTCCCAGTACTCTTTCAGCAGTGTCAGGGGCCCTCTAACCTTCCTCCCATACAGCAGCTCAAACGGGGAAAATCCTGTAGATTCCTGAGGGACCTCCCGGTAGGCAAAGAGGAGGTGGGGTAGATAACGCTCCCAGTCTGGTTCCTGGTCGACAAAGGCACGCAGCATGGCCTTCAGTGTCCCATTGAATCGCTCACACAGCCCATTCGCTTGGGGGTGATAGGGCTTGGTCTGGATAGCCCTCACTCCACAGGTCTGCCATAGGGACTGAACAAGATCAGACATGAATTGGGTCCCTTGGTCCGACAAAATTTCAGCTGGAAAGCCCATCCGCGTAAAGATGGTAACCAGGGCTTCGGGGGACTTTAGGGGCGGTGATACTGGAGAGGGCCACGGCTTCGGGGTACCGGGTAGCATAGTCCACCAAGGTCAGGATGTACCGCTTTCCAGTTTTGCTGGGGCGGGCCAAGGGCCCCAGGATGTCGATATCTATCCACTGGAATGGCTCCTCCACGATGGGCAAAGGTTGCAGCGGTGCTCGCTGGCCCCCAGTCCTCCCGTGGCGCTGACATACATCGCAGGTGCGACAGTAGTGGGCTACCGCTTGGGACATCCCGGGCTAATAAAAGGCCTGAGCTAACCTTTTTTCAGTCCGTAGCTTCCCTTGATGCCCTGCCATTGGGATGTCATGGGCCAGGTGTAGCAGTTGGGCCCGGAACGGTTGGGGCACTATCAGCTGTTTGGCCAGGGTCTGCAGTCCACCCGAGGGAGTGGCCTCTATAATCCGGTATAGTAACCCATTCTCCTGCACTATCCGGTCCCCGCCATCAGGGCCCGGCAGCCCTACCCGGGACCAGAAGCCTGTCAGGGTAGGATCGGTGGCTAAGTCCTTCTTAAATTGGTCCCGATCCCTGGTTACCCCACTAGTGCCCAATGTTGGAGCCGGGTCACTCACCACAGGTGGCGGGCTTTCATCCAGGTGCTGGGGGTCCTCGTTCCCCTGGGCTTGGCTTCAGGTTATGGCTCCGACGAAGTGACACTGAAGATCTCCCACATCATTCCCAAGAAGTACATCTGCAGGTAATCCTCCCATTACTCCTACATGGCAGCGTTTAGGACCCAGCCCATAGTCCAGGTCAATCGTAGCAAGGGGAATGAAGCGTTTGGTGCCTCCGGCTAATTGGATCACTATCCCGGGGCCAGGCTGGAGGGCGCCAGGGCGCACAATTCGGGAATCCACAATCGTGAGGAACGCCCCAGAATCTCGAAACCCAACTGCCTTTTGCCCGTCCACGGTGACCTCTTGTAGGTGTTTTCCGGGGAGAATTGAGGTAGGGGGCTCAACCAGTTGTAGGCCGAAGACTCCTGGATGGGTGTCCCTGTCCGCAGGAGGGGCACTCCAGTCTGGAGGAGGGGGTGGCAGGTCCTCAGGCGCCTGGTACAGTTCAACATAATGCACTGGCGGGAGCGGGCCGGGTCCCTGAGTCCTTCTCTTGGCAGGGCAGGTGGCCTGATAGTGACCCGTCTGCCTGCAGCCAAAACAGCGTCTGTCCATGGTGGGTCTTGGGGTTCTCTGTGGGGCAGCCCAGTGAGGTTGTAGCGTGGTTCGGGGGGGGTGGTGTTGTCTGGGGATGCATCCGGCGATGGGGTGGCATGTAGGGCCCAGAGGTGGGGCTGGGCATCCTAGGAACTCGGGGTGCCTCGGAAGGGAGCTTCCTCCACTGCTGGTTGATCAGGAGGGCCTCATCTGCTAAAGCTGCAGCCTCCTCTAGGGTGGCAGGTTTTCGCTCTCGCACCCATTGTCTGAGCTCAGGGGGGCACTTGAACAAAAATTGCTCCTTCAGAACGGCCTGTATGATCCCCTCAGGGGAGGTGGCCTTCTTCCCTTCCAGCCATCGACGGCCCGCTACGGACAGCTTATGTGCAAACATTTTAAAGGAAGTTTCCGTGGCCCTGGGGGTGGGCCGAAACTGGGCCCGATAAGCCTCTGGGGATACAGCATAATAGTCCAGTACTGCCCTTTTCAGGTCCTCATAGCTACGTTTCTTGAGAGGGTCCATCATTCGATACGCCTCAGCGCCCCCCCCCCCCCATCCAGCAGTCCTACCACATGGCGGGTCCAGTCTGCGGGCGGGACCCCCAGTAGTTCACATTGGTGCTCAAAGTCCTGAAAGAACCCATCCACATCCCCCGTATTGTCCTGGTAGGGCTTAAAGTCCTTCCTGGAGATTCTTTGGGCCTCCCATCTTGCACGGACGGGTACAGGGGTGATAGCTCGGTCCTTGGTGGTCTCCCATTCCTTTTGTCTTCTTTGTGCCTTCTCAATGGCTGCAAGCTTTCTTTCCGTGGTGGCATCCGCCCCCAGGACGGCCATCTCTTCCTCGTACCAGACAACCCAAGGGCTCCTGCTGCTTGGGCTAGGGGGCTCCGGCCGGTCTTCACTGGACAGGGCCGGACCCGCATCTATGGCTGAGTCCTCCCGCTGGCTGGTTTCCTCCAGCAACTGGTCCAACTGGTCCTTATTCTGTCCTCTGTGTTTGAGACCCCAGAATCTGTCTCTTTCTTGGAGACTGCTTGCTGTCCAATGGCGATACTCTGGGGTCTCCGTGTTCATGGTGTGTAGCCCTTCATCATCCATCTCGAGCGATCTTGTCCCGCCGCTGCCAACCAGTTGTTAAGAACTACGAGCGCGGAGAGAGAGCACACGGAAGCAGATCACTCCAAAACCTGACGCACGGGCGTTTATTGGAGAACGTTGGGTTACAGACCACAGCTGAACCAGTCCACAATAGTCCTGTATGACACGGCAGGGAAACAAATATCATCCACAGGGTAGGGAAACACGCAGGGTTAAACAACAGGTAGTCCCCACGGCAGAAGGTCCCGCAGGGTTAACAAACAGCTGGTAGTCCACAAGGCAGAAGGTCCCGCAGGGTTAACAAACAGCTGGTAGTCCACAAGGCAGAGGATCACACAGTGAGCTCTGCATGCAGTAGCCAGTCAGCAGACAATAGGCACACACTGCCCCCACTCTGGGCTTTTTAAATCCACATGCAGGCCCCACAGGGGGCCGACTGCTTGGTGCTGAGTTGAGGCTGCAGGGTGTGGTCTCAGCAGGGGGTGTGGGTGGGTCGCAGAGGCAGGGACAGGGAAGGAGGGGTAGGAGCAGGGATGGGGGAAGGTAGCCGGCAGACTGTGACATAGTGTTTTTTGGGAGAAAAAGTTGGAGCAATGCAGCCCAATGCAATTTTCAGCCATTTATTCTAATACAATTGTAACTTCCCCAAAGAAATAATTTTCATGTTGAGATGAAATGTATCTTTCTCTCAAATAAATTGCCCTGGCAATAATGTTGCAATTTTGATAATTTATTTTGTTTTTAAGAATGTTACAATGTGTAATCTTTTCATGTTTTGGTAAAATATTTTTTTCTTTGTCACTTTCACTTGATATCTCACAAAAATATTTCCCCAAACTCACACAGGTGTCTTTACAAACAACAAACAATACCATTGCTTATGGAAATTTAAAATTAGTCCCATTTTGTTATTTGTTTACTCTTTCGAAATGATCTTAAAGAGGAAGTAAACCCTGATGGGTTTTACTTCCTCTTTGTTACTCTCTGTTACCCTGTAATTTAACCACTTCAGCCCCGGAAAGTTTTATCCCCTTCCTGACCAGAGCACTTTTTGCGATTTGGCACTGCGTCGCTTTAACTGACAATTGCGCGGTCGTGCGACGTTGTACCCAAATAAAATTTGCGTTCTTTTTTCCCACAAATAGAGCTTTCTTTTGGTGGTATTTCATCCCCTCTGCATCATTTGTGATCACCGCTATAAACAAAAGAAGAGCGACAATTTTGCAAAAAAAAAACACATTTCTTACTTTTTGCTAAAATACAAATCCAAAAAATATATAAAAAAACATTTTTTTCATCGGTTTTGGCCGATTTATATTCTTCCTCATATTTTTGGTAAAAAAAATCCCAATCTGCGTTTATTTCTGGGGGGTTTATTTTTTTTTACTGGTAATGGCGGCGATTTGCGATTTTTAGCGGTACTGCGATATTGGGGCGGACATGTCGGACATTTTTGACACTTTTTTGAGACCAATGACATTTATACAGCGATCAGAAATTTAAATGTCCACTGATAACTGTATAAATGTCATTGGCAGTGAAGGGGTTAACCTGCAGGGGGAGATATAGGGGTTAACTGTGTTCCCTGGGTGTTTTCTAACTGTGAGGGGACTGGGCTACCATGGGCATAAGAGATCTAACTGATCCCAGTGACAGGGATCAGTAGATCTCCTATGCCCACACTGACAGAGCGGGGAACTGCCATGTTTACATCGGCAGTTCCCCGTTCTGTGGCCGGTCATCGCGGCTCGCCGGCGGACATCGGGTCTGCCCCAGCCGCGGGCACACTCCTCAGGAGTACGGCGGGTGCAGTAGGCGGTGTGGAACCGGTTAAAAGCATAATAGGCTAGTATGGATCGCATACTAGTCTATTATATGTCACTTACCTGCATTGGAAGCGTGCAATGTCCCCGCTACAGACTGCGTCCATCTCCACCTCTCTTCCTTCCAGTGCTGGCTCTGTGACAGGCCAGAGCCACGTGATGTCACTCCCGCGCAAGTGCAAGGGAGCCTCCAATCGCGGCACAATCTCAGTGGAGAAACGGCACGGTGGCTGTTTCTTCACTGCGCTTGTGCCGATGACGTTGGCACATTCAAGTACATTGTATATCTCCTAAACTGTGCAGGTTTAGGAGATATGCAGGGAACCTACAGGTAAGCCTTATTATAGGCCTTATTATAAGCTTACCTGTAGGTTAAAGTGGTTGTCCACAGTTGACAACCACTTTAATTTGAGTCCAAAAAATGATGTGTACCAACATCAGAAATAAAATTGTCATTCCCAAAAATCAGAGGATAACATTACTATTCTGCACTCACGCAGCAAGAACCACCAAATATCACAGAATAAATCAAGAATAACTCCCGACTAATGCAATTCCTATATATTCCTAGTTGCACTATCTGTGTATTATTTATGTGTAGGAGGACTTGTCACTCAACAGCCTTGTGGCTCAAAAGGTAGCAATTCTGCCTACCATTGCTGATGTCCTGAGTTTGAATCCCAAACATGTCACTTCATGTAGTTGTTGTTTGTTCTCTCAATCTTGTTAAATCACAGACAACACCTTTGCTTATGGAAATTTAAAATTAGTGCCTTTTTTATTTTTTATTCTTTCCAAATGATCCTAATTTGAGCCCAAAATGTGTTATATGTGTACCAACATCAGACATAAAAATGTCAGGAGGATAACATTACAATTCTACACTCACATAGCAAGAAACACCAAATATCACAGAATAAATTAAGAAGAGAAACTCCTGACTAATGTAATTCCTATATATTCCAAGAAATGCAGTATCTGTGTATTTATGTCTAGGAGACTCCACATGTGGCAGCCCTGTGGCTCACAAGGTAGAAATTCTGCCTACTATTGCTCAGGTCCTGAGTTAAAATCCCAAACATGTCACTTCATCTAGAGATGTTGCTTGTCTTCTCTATGTTGTTAAACATAACTCTGGACTCAGGGCCTTACCTAAACTATGTCTAAATGAAGTATTTATGTGTAGGAGATTTCCGCAACCATTGCAAATCTTGGCAGATACACTAGCTAGGCAAAAGTATTGGGACACCTGCCTTTACACGCACATGAACTTTAATGGCATCCCAGTCTTAGTCTGTAGGGTTCAATATTGAGTTGCTGTCAGTAAAAAGGACTTTGCCAGTGTTCCTGGCCGTTTCCGGGTGGTGCGCGCGCATCCGTGCGCGCTCGCGCGCTCCCGTGCGCGCGCCTGTGCGCGCGCACGCGCCGGAAACGGCGCCAAATGGTGCCTATTTAAACCCTGGACATCCTGCACCAAGTTGCTGCTTGTTCTACAGCGTTCCAGACCTGTGAGCCTCAGCTCCCTACCTGTTCCTGTGTTTTCACCTGTTTCCTGTCTACCCGGCTTGCTTTGACCTGTTGTCCAGCTACGTCCATCGCCTGTTGTCCAGTTTCGTTCGGCCCATCTGTCCTTTGTCCACTTTTGTGTCCTTGTCCATCCCTCGACTCCGAGTGTCCAGACCTTGCGACATCTTGTTCGT
>BLSH010415709.1:27863-44022 GCA_018402905.1 Glandirana rugosa | reverse complement strand
CCCTCCCTTTCTCCCTCTCCCCTTTCTCTCCTGTCTCTCTCTCTTCTTTCTTTCCCACTCCAGTTCTCCTCTACCTATTCCCCATCTCCTACCCAGCCCCCCCTTTTTCCATCCTCCTCCTCACCTACCCCATGGTTCCTAGCCCAACCCCCGCTCCCATTCTTTCATGGGCCAAGAAAGAAGCCCCAGGTGGAGCATCTTACTACTGCTGCTGCTTGTGTGGGCAGGATGTGCACTGTGCCAATCCCTGCTGACCTTCCTTTCTTATTCACCCCATGTGATTGGCACAGTACCCCACCCACAAAAGCAGCAGCAGTAATAAGAAGCTCCACCTCAGGGTCCTTCCATAACCCCTGCAAAGTTCCTGAAGAGAGCAAAAAACTCTGGAGGGGAAGGTAGAGGGGGAGTTGTCATTCCAGTATAGATTTAGCCCAGGACAGCAATGCCAGAATAATTGGGATCTATGAGGGCAGCTTCCCTGAAACCATATCAATATTATTCAACACTGCCACCTTACTGTACCCTCCTACCCCCTGTACGGTGTCCACTTACCTACCTCCCCTGTACTGTGCCCATTTTCTCCCCCCTGTACTGTATCCTCCTGCCCCCTGTACTGTGCCCACTTACCCTCTCCTCGTGCTGTGCCCTCCTGCTCCCCCCTGTACTGTACCCTCCTGCTCCCTGTACTCTCCACTTACCCTCCCCCTGTACTGTCCACGTACCCTCCCCCTATACTGTACCCTCCTAATACAGTTAATTTTTATCACTTTAATTATTTTTCCAATTATGGGCGGTGAGTGGGGCCTCATATCTAAGTTTTGCCTAAGGCCTCGCAAAGCCTAGAGCCGCCTCTGCCTCAATGTTGTGGTCCCTTAGGTGTGCATCTAATAGTTTTTTGAAATTATCTATACTCCCAGCAGAAACCACTGTTTGTGGAAGAGAATTCCACATTCTCACTTCTCTTACCGTAAAGTAACCTCTACGCATCTTAAAGCGGAGGTCCGAGGTAAAACAAAAAAATTAAAAGTCGGCAGCTACACATACAGTAGCTGCTGACTTTTAATAATAGGACACTTACCTGTCCTGCAGTCCAGCGATGTCTGCACCCGCCGCCGATCTCCATCGCGGGTAAGGGAACCCGGACGTGTAGCAGTACAGCTTCACGCCGGGCACCTTACTGTGCATGTGCGAGGCTCTGCCGTGCTCTGCTATTGGCCAGGGGCCCAAAAGCAGAGCGAGCAGGGAGGAGGGAGCTGGGCTGCTGACGTCAGCAGCTGCGGCCGCCGGCCAGAGCTCCCGGATGTGTGGAAAAGGACACCTGTCTAAAGACAGGTGTCCTCTTCCCCCTCCCCCCCGAAAGGTGCCAAATGTGACACCTGAGGGGGGGAGGAATCCAACCAGGGAAAGTTCCACTTTTGGGTGGAACTCCGCTTTAAGGTTAAACGGCCTTTCCTCCATTCTCAGTGAATGGCCGCGTGTCTTTGTGTATTCCCTTGCGCTGAATAGTTTTGTCCCTATAGTGGGGTCCCCAGTACAGTATTTGTACATTGAAATCATATCCCCTCTCAAGCGTCTTTTCTCCAGAGAGAATAAATTCAGTGCTTGTAATCTTTCCTCATAACTTAGGTCCTGTAATCCCTAAATTAGCTTTGTGGCCGTTCTCTGTACCCTTTCCCTAACACACGCTAAAACCTAACTGAGGTCATCGCCGGGCAATCAGGAGTTAAAGCCTATAAAGGGTATATATATATATATATATATATATATATATATATACACGGCGGGTAACCTGATGGGAAAAAAACCTAACTATCTAGCTAGCTTCACCCGTGACACTTATACAGTGATCACAGGTGAAGGGGCAATCACGGGGTTAAAAACTTTATTATGGGGGTAAGAGCCTAGGCCTACTACTACCTACCCTACACTGATTAGTGTCACAAGTGACACAAGTACAGTGATCAGTGAACGATCTGATCGCTGCACTCAGTGACAGTGGCAGAAGTGAAGGGGTTAACTTGGGGGGGGGGGGGGCGATCAGGGGGTAGAAAGTGTGCCTATGTGTACTGGTGTTAGTGTAGTGTTGTGTGCAATTCACTTTTCTGCTGTCCTCTCTCCTCTTTCGATTGTAAAAGGAAGGAGAGAGGGAGAGTGACACCACTGTTTACATTACACAGATAGGGGAGGCATTCCATTCGCCAGGACCGATCAGCAGGTATAGACCAAAAATCATTGGTCTATTCCTGCAGATTGAATGGTCCTCTAGCAAATCGGACCGCCGGGCCGGGCATGCGCGCCCCCTGTGCCATTTATAAACGGCGATTTGTGGGACGCTGCCACATTGCAGCAGTAAATGTACGCAACGCGGTCGGGAACTGGTTAAAGCAAACCTCTGCTCCCCTCACCTCCAAAAATAAAACTCAGTATGTGTAGCTGCTGACTTTTAATAATAGGACACTCGCCTGTCCTGGAGCTCAACGATGTCGGCACCGCAGCCGATGATTCCATCAGCTGTCAGGTGCTGCCACCACCATTGCCGGTAAGGGAACCTGGCCTTGCGGCTTCACAGCCGGGTCCCTACTGCGCATGCGTGAAACGCGCTGCGCTCTCTTACTGGCTCGGCAGTGGGGGGAGGAGGACTTCTGACGTACCTCGCCGCAGCGAGGTCAGACGGAGGTGGGGACAGGGTACCTGTCAAAAACAGGTACCCGCTCCCCTCCCCCCCGAAAGGTGCCAAATGCGGCACCAGGGGGGGAATCAGAAAAGCGGAAGTTCCACTTTTGGGTGGAACTCTGCTTTGATGAGATACTGCCTACCAAAAAACTCTATTCTTTAGTGGGGACCTACAACAACAGAAAGATCAGAGAGAGGGGTAACCTAGTCTAAAGGACATGCTAAAAACAAAGGGGGGCTTCCTCTCAGCGACCATGTTAAAGACTACATACACAGACCCTACCATATAAAATAAGCCAAAAAAAGGGGGGGGGGGGGTCAAGGGAAAAAAAAATCATAATAATAAGTTATCTATAATGGACAATGATAAATGAACATATTCTAATTACTCGTATCTGGAAAAAACTTTAAAATAAATATACTATAATAAAATTGCTCCCAATATGTGAATACAACGCTGTAATTTCACATTACACAAATAGTAAAATATATATGATACAAAACATTCCAATAAAAAGCCTAAAAAACACTTAAAACTTAAAACAAAAAATCTGAGAAAAAAAAAACCTATGAAAAAAAAACTGAAAAATCTATAAAAAATATTCGATTTGATAAGCTATAACAAAAGTAAAACATTAGGCGCCATCTAGTGGGAACTCCTATTATTGCACAATGTTCTTCAAACTTACTAAAGAAATGAATGAAACAATTTAAATTATAAGTTCACCTTTGTAAAAAAAGAAAAAAGAAAAAAAAATGCAGGCAAAAAATATGTGCATTTATTATTTTTTTTACTAGGAGCCTGCAAAGCATTGCACCCACCATCAGCAGACTCCAACAGACTGTCAGCTGTCTGTCTGTACCTCGTATGAGCAGGCAGTTACACAATGACAGGAAGAAACAATGAACTACCTAGAGAGCTCAACAGAACCCAGATAGTTCATTGACAACTACAAGCTGACAGATGCAGACTGATGATACCTGTAGTTCATACATTCACAGAACACTGAATGAATGATCAGGCTGGGTGGGTAGAGCCCTGCACGTTCACATTTAAAAAAAAAATTGTGACAGTGAATTCAGGGAGAAAATCTCTGTCTCGCTGTCACTAGAGGCAGCAGGTCAGGGAGCAGCTGCAGCAGTTGGAACATGTTTCAAGTGCAACATGTAACATGTTCCCACAGATGAACTTACCCTTTATTTCAAAATCAACATTTAGTCCCCTCGGTACCAAGGTACTCATTTCATAAATCCACCTCAATTCCATTTGATTCAACTTCCTAATTTCATTGGCTACTCTGCAACGAGGTTTGTACTTTATAATCCCTCATAATCTTAGTCCAATCTGATTTTTATTATGTACCTGGAAAGATAGTGTTTATTAAATCCTATGGAAATATTATGAACATGCTCTTGTATGTGCTTCGCTAATTTTCTTTAGTACATCTTCAAGGAGGTTGAAATGCTAGACAGCTGCTGCCCTGGCTGGGAGGAAAGGGTTAAGGGTATTTCCCGGGTCTCTTACTTTGGCATGCTTCTACTGGGCTCTGCCCCCTCCCTGAGCTCAAAAATTCAGGAGGGAGACTCTGCCTAGATGAGTTCCAGCCCCATGTGAAGCAGGGAAGGCTGACAGTTGAGATGTAACATGATTCCCCAGCAACCACCCACCAAGAGGGGCTCTGCTCCTCTCTGCCTTCAGCCACCTTTTATCCTTACTGTGATCACTGACGATTGCCTCCCAACATGCCTGGGGCTACTGAGACCTGTAGTCCTCCCTGATGTACACCAGCTGAGATCTGCCACTGTGGACTGTGCTGTATATGGATTCTTGCCTGTGCAGGTACGCTGGGGTAGCAAGGTGCACATGGAAGGGCAATGCATTCAAAACAAAACCAGAGAAATTACCTGCTCAACCTACCGACCAGTTTGCAAATAAATGAATTATCCTGTCTAACTGTATGGAAGAACGGTGCTGTAATGCAGTTTGGGTTGGAGGAACTTAACTGGCCTGCACAGAGTCCTGACCTCAACCCGAACACTTTTGGGATGAATTAGAGTGAAGACTGCGAGCCAGGCCTTCTCCTCCACCAGCAGTGCCTGACCTCATGAATGGTCAAACATTCCCATAGACACACTCCTAAATCTTGTAAGCAGCCTTCCCAAAAGAGTTGAAGCTGTTATAGCTGCAAAGGGTGGACCAATTCAATATTGAACCCTGCGGAATAAGACTGGGATGCCATTAAAGTTCATGTGCGTGAAAAGGCAGGAGTCCCAATTCTTTTGACAATATACAGATAGTATATGTAGGATCCCTAATTTTCTTTACCTCCAACTTGTCCAAGTCATCCATAACCATTTTGTTTTAAGATTTCTACATATTTGTTATCACTAAATTGAGGATTAAAAGTAGATTTATTTTTCAATACATTCCCAGATAGCAATCAATTGTGCTGCAAGTTTGAAAATGACTTGCTAAGCTATTGCTAGACTTGCCAGGCTTCACAAGTCTGTTGCACAATTGCAGCAAGTCTGCATGGCATGACTCCAGATCAACTTTCTTTGCACAGATTCTGCAAGTTTGCTACAAGTTGGATCAGTTATGTTGTGCAATTAAGTCCAATCTTCTTACTAGATGGAAAATAAAAGCAGACATATGTGTATAACATCACAGGCTTCCCCTTCATAAGGCACTTTTAGATCAATTCATCCAGGTGCAGGCTTTCCCAAGACCTGATCTCATGGGTCAGCAATGCAAACCAGCTATCCAGGTTGGGTTTTCCCAGCAGTCAGGCTCCCCTTAGAAATGTCTCCACTCAGCAGGTATAAAGGTTCCAAAGACAACAGTAGAGAAACCACATAGTGAAACCCACGCAAGTACCAAGCAAAATGTATTAAAAGTTGCACTTACATTTTGCATAAAAGCAATAAGCAATGGAACAAATCATCAGTGTCAGCGTGCTTGTGTGTAGGAAATCAGCCTGACCGGTTTCATCACCTCTGGCTCTTTTATATATTGTTTTTATAGATGTTATGCAATAGTCATCCCACCACAGGGGTCACTGTGGCAGAATTTTCATGCTATAGACTCACCACTGCAACTTTGCTCTTGATAGAGACTCGCCACGCAATTTTGCTACAAGTTGGAAAAGTGTCAACTAGAACTTGTACTTCAAGTGCTCTGCGAGTGTACAACTTGTCAGTGAAAATGTGCAGCAAGTTAACAAGACTTACAATTCAACACTGCCACGCATTTGTGGCAAGTTATCCTTGCTATCTGGGCTGTGTTTTATTTCTCTAGAGTCCACCTACCTTGAGGTACTAGCCACGTGCGGCTTCATCACAATATATTTTTGAATGTTCAATTTTCTTACAAATTTGTGTATTCCTATTGTAGCTCCCTCCTTAGATAGAAGGATTTAGTGTTGGCTCACTGTGCTCAGTGGAGCTGTGTGTGTTTTTGATAGGTACAATAAATTTAGCTTGCCTCGCCGTAATCAGTATTGTTGTGTTAGGTAAATTTAGTTCTGATCACTGTAACCAGTGCAGCTACAATTGATTAGTTATGTCTGGTCAGTGTTCTCAGCTGCCGCCAATCTCATAGCTCCCTCTGCTTTTCAGTAAGTTGTAGGACTATCTGGATCATAGGTGTGGAGCTATGCAGATGGCAGTGTGGATATTTATACAGCACCGGCCAATCCCAGGGAGCAGGGATCTGAAGGCTGCTGGGAGTCTGTATATATTCTCTGGGACACTGAGCTATAGGTCTTTTATTGGAGAGAATCAGGCCATCCTGGGGGGCTGCTGCCATGTGTTTGCTGTTTGTGAGGCCTCAGGTGGGTGACCTGAGCCTGGGTACTGAAGCTACAGAGAGCTGACTGAGGGGCTGTCTGTTGAAGATCAAGTCTGGTATCACTAGAGAAAGGTTGCTTGGAAGTTGGAAAGAGGAAACCAACTGTCCCTGGTACAGTGCAGTACAGACTGCTGTGAGAGATCTTGGAGACCTTTGGGCTGCTGCCACCCCTCTTGTGCTAGAGAGTCAGCTGTGTGTTTGCTAAAGGGGACATGTGCTGTTGTCCTGAAGAGCTTAGTCTATCTAGTTAATTACAAAGGGACTCTGCTCTTGTTGCTCTAAAGAAGGGAGTCTACATTTACCTGTTTTCACTACAAAGCTAAGTCCACAGCTTGCTACAAGCAAGGTCTTCTGCTTCAGCCTTTTCAGAAAGGATTCACTGTCCTCAATTTGTACTAGTTCTGTTTTTGCAGTATTCCACTCCATTCCCTCAACCCTATCGAAGTTCTCCAAAAATAAAAACAAAGAAAATGTGTCTGAGATTGTGTGCCTGGCTGTGGAGCAATCCACTGGGGGAAGAACATGGGCAAAGTTCCAGTGGCCCCTTCAGGAACACTGCACTATTTATTTGTCAAAAGCACAAGGGGTGTAGGGTTACCATAGTCCTCTTTTAATGCAAATCTATTGTATACTGGAATCAGGCTATTTTGGGGATATCCTTTCCCTCTGTAAACTCTGCTCCATATCCATATACTGGCCTCCCTCTCTTCGGGAGTCTGTTTCCTCTTTATTCATTCCACACAGGATTTCTAGGTATTTTCCTCTTTTTGCCCACTTCTTATGGATCAAAACTATTATGCTCCCTTTTATCCTTATTTTCTCCTTGTTGATATGGCACCTTAGGGGATGATTTACTAAAGCCGGAGAGTGCAAAACCTGGTGCAGCTCTGCATAAAAGCCAATGAGCTTCCAGGTTTTATTGTCAAAGCTTGATTGAACAAGCTGAGGTTAGATGCTGATTGGCTAGCATGCACAGCTGCACCAGATTTTGCACTCTCCAGCTTTAATAAACCAATCCCTTAGTGTCTGGTTGAGGGGTTACTCTTTCTTTCTGTATATATTATCTCTTGCTCTGGTGAAGTGTTGGTGGAAGATATGTCTTTATTTTAGCAGTGGTTGGGTTTTTGCATGGATCACAACTATTTTTGGTACGGCAATACAATCTTTTTTTTTTTATTCATGTTCCACCTCTGAGATTTCTACCACTGTTTACTCACTAAAATGTCTTTTGAATAGATACTATGCATACGATTATTCTTTTGTGTTTACAGCATTTTTTTCTTCATCTTCTTCTGGGCCTTACATTGTTTCTAGTGATGCACAGTCTTTCGAATCCAAATTTATCTTACGAAAACAATACATAAAACCATTAGTTCTGTTCATGTATGAGAAAAATTTTGAAGATTCATTAGGGAGGTCTGAATCGGATGTCGTAAGTTGTGTACACACTCTACGATCGTTCCGAATACAGAATTTTTCTTCTGAATATATATATATATATATATATATATATATATATATATATGTCTACTTTAGACTTCCAGCAGAGGTAGTGAGTCAGTCAACAGTAAGTTGATTCAAAAATGCTTGGGACAAAAACAGATCGGTTCTCAGAGAAAAACAAAAGTTAAAAAACAAAACAAAAATTTAAAAAAAAAAAAAAACTTAATCCTATATATCTAAAAAAAAAAACAAACAAAAAAAAAAAAAAAACAAATGAGGCAGATACAATGGAAAACTTGGTCTTTTTTCTGCTGTATTTTTCTAGGTTTCTATGTTTAATTGTACACTTACAAGCCCCTCTTGGAGCCCAGGACTGTGATTCAGAACTTATTCACCATGGCAACAAATTTTCCCCCCAAAAAATACAGGTAGAAGGTATACCTGTTTGCGGTGGGCAGACAACAAGACCGGTTAGCCTATAAAACCAATTAACGCGATGATGTAAGTGCAGGTGTGGATTTAGAGCATCAGGACAGGACTGACAGCATTGGTACCATTCTCTACAAGCAAAAAACAGTTTTAGCAGTTGTCCTGTACTGGCAGGGAGTACAGGGTAGAGAATACAGCCATCACATTTTTTTCTCCATTACTGATGGTTTTGCCACCTTAAATGATCATTGGAGCTATGTCGGCACAAGCCTGTGCTCCTGGTGAGGGCACCCAAACCCAGGGGTGTTAAACTCAATTTCATTGTGGGCCGCATCAGCATTTGTTTGCCCTCAAAGGGCCGGTTTACCCAGAGCACCCCACCATCAGAAGTTGAGAGTCCCTCACCCTCCCTTACATCACAGTGCTACCCCGTTGTGCGCTTCCGGGAAGAAGCCGGGGGCTGAGCTGGGAATCAGAAAGTGCAGGATCTGGAGAAGGACCAGAGTAGGGCTAAAGTCAGCAGCTGGAGTCTGCTAAATGCTGAGACCAGGGGAGGCAGAGAGGGATGCTGCAGCTGCACAAAGAGGCACAGGATCCATAGGAGGAGTTCTGTCCTCCTCTTTGTTACCAATTGCTGAGACAAGGTGGGAGCGGAGATGAGGGGGCTGCCATAGCTGCAGAAGAGGTGCAAGGGCCACATGAAATCGCCTTGAGGGTCGAATTCGGCCCCAGTCCTTGTGTTTGACATGTGCCCTAGTCGGACAGGTCTTGTGGGGATGGGCCTGATGAAGCGCAGTTGTGCAAGAGGACACACAGTTGGGTTGCTTGCAATGAGACTGCGCTGTTAGCTTTAGGTGTGACAGTCTTAAAGAGATTCTGTATTAACTGCATAGAAGCACCCTTGATTGGAAACATCACAGTTAGGCTCTTTACAGTATATGTGTAGTTAAGCTTATTACAGTAAATAGGTCAAGGGTCAGTCCCCTCACTGCTTCCTGTTCAGATTAAACAGATATGACTGTAAAAGGGAGAGGTAGAGGGTTGGGGCTCTGGAGATTGTGCAGGTAATTTGACTGGTTGATGTGGATGACAACTAGATGATCTGGTATCCAAGATCTTGGATCATATTGATCAAATAATATATCCATTCTAAGAATCGGGCAAACTGAGTTTACATCACGGCTGGAAGCAAGTACAGATAAAGGAAACTTACAGCCAAGAATAAAATCCTGCACTCCTGTCCTGTCTAGTGCCACAAAGCCTACTGTAATGAGGGGAACAGACAGGAACACCTTGATGCTCAAAGATGATCAACCAAAAGGTTTCCACGCATAAATCTTACATAGAAACATAGAAAAGGGACGGCAGAAAAAGACTGAGTTGTCCATCGAGTCTGCCCCTTTTTATTTATTTATTTACTTTTAATTAATTTTTTTTTTTTTTACATTAACCTTGTTGTCTGACTATAGATTTATGTTTATCCCAAGCATGCTTGAAGCCATTTACTGTTGACTGTCTCACAACCTCTGTTTGTAGTTTATTCCAATCATCAACCACCCTTTCAGTAAAATAATACTTTCTAAGATTAGTTTTGAACTCCCCCCCCCAGTTAGTTTGAGGTCATGTCCCCGTGTTCTTGATTTTGGTTTCATATTGAAAAGACTGCCCTCCTGTACCTTATTCACCCCCTTGATGTATTTAAAGGTTTCAATCAAGTCTCCCCTCTCCCTTCTTTCCTCCAGACTGTACATATTAAGTTCCTGAAGTCGCTCTTGATATATTTTATCCCCCAGACCTTTCACCATTTTTGTTACCCGTCTCTGAACTCGTTCTATCTTATCAATATCTTTTTGTAAGTGTGGTCTCCAGAACTGGACACAATATTCTAAGTGAGGTCTCACTAAAGATCTATATAGAGGAATTAGAACCTCCTTCCTCCTGCTGGTGATCACTACTGATACATCCCAGAATTCTATTTGCTTTTCCCACTGCCCGGTCACACTGTTTGCTCATTTTGAAATCATCTGAAATAAGCACCCCAAATATTTTTCTTCTGTAGTGCTGGCTAACACTGTACCCCCAATGCTGTACTCTCTAAGCTGATTCTTTTTCCCTAGATGCATTATTTTACATTTAGAAATATTGAACTGCAGTCTCCACTGCTTTGACCAATCTTCCAGCAATGCCAAATCATGTTCCATGTTACAGACACCTCCAGGGATATCAACCCTATTACACACCTTTGTATCATCAGCAAAGAGACATACATTGCCCAACAAACCTTTAGTTATATCACTTACATATAGGTTAAATAGAACAGGACCCAGTACAGAGCCTTGTGGTACCCCACTAGTGACTGGTCTCTGTTCTGAGTGAACCCCATTTACAACCACACTCTGGGATCTATCCTTTAACCAACTGCATATCCACTGAACCACCCAAGGGTTAAGTCCCAGCTTGTACAACTTTTGTATCAGATCATTATGTGGAACTGTATCAAATGCCTTGCTGAAATCAAGATATGCTATGTCCACAGCACCACCCTGGTCCAAAACACTAGTAATATAGTCAAAGAATTCAATCAGATTTGTCTGGCACGATCTGCCTCAGTAAAGCCATGCTGCTTTGGGTCCAGCAAGCTGTGTTTCTTATATTATATTGGGGGAAGTACCATCTTAGAGCTCAGTGGGAAAGGTAATTCCCCACTTCTTATAGTGGAGTTCCACCCAAAAGTGGAACTTTCTCTTTAAGTGTAGGTGACCCCCTGACATGCCGCAATCAGCATGTCATTTTTTTTCAGGCGGGGGGGGGGTGGCTCCCACTTCCTCCCCTGGCACCGTAGAACCGGAAGGAAGTTCACCTCTCCCCCCTCAGTCCCGGCAATCTTCTGGGACATGCCACAGATCCCAGAAGATTGCTGGCCATTCACAGTGCACCCCGCACATGCGCAGTATGCGCCCGGCCGTAAAGCCACAGTCGGGCAACCACACTTGCTATGCCGGCAATGTGGAGGGGAGGGGAAGAGGAGCGATGCATCGGGTGGCCACATCGCCGGACCATGGAACAGGTGAGTAGCCATTTATTAAAAGTCAGGAGCTAAACTTTTTGTAGCTGCTGACTTGAATGAGTGTAACTCCGCTTTAATATGTACAGTCTGGAGCACCGAAGGGAAAGGGGAAACATGATTGAAATGTAAATCTTGGCCTGGGAAAACTAGTGAAAATCCCCTCCTCTAGCAGCAGGGATTTGTGGGAAATGAAGTGCAAAACTTACTGGCTCTCATAGACAAGTGTGGTTCTGCTCCCCTTGAAGTCTACACTTCCAGAATCCACTGCTTCTGCCCAGTAAGTTTTCGCTGAGGCTTCCATTTGCTCCTTCTCTTCATTACCCTCATTGCATCCCATTCTGCAGCCAGAAGGGAGGGAGGTGAGCAAAGCGAGCAATGAGGATAGGTTCACACAAAGCCTGCTGCCAGCAGCAGTTCTATAACTCAGCATACAGATCTCAGATAGGCTCCTTTCACACCGGAGCCGCTCGAGCGTTAGCGGTAAAACGCAGCTTTTATTTTATGACTGCCTATCTTATATCCAGAGGTGCTATAATGGAAGGGGAGTACCATCCCCCCCCCCAAATTATCCAATTTTGGAAAGTAGACGCCCCAAGGAATTTGCTAAGAGGCATGGTGAGCCCATTAAATATTTCATTTTTTTGTCACAAGTGAGTGAAAAATGACAAAAAAAATAAAAAATTACACAAAGTTATTATTATTATTATACAGGATTTATATAGTTGTCACTGAAATGATATATTGCTCACACATGCCATGGGTATATGTGGACTTACACCCAAAATACAATCTACTGCTTCTCCTGAATACGGGGCTACCACATATGTGAGACTTTTTGGCAGCCTAGCTGCGTACAGGACCCTGAAAACCAAGCACCGTCTGCAGGCTTTCTAAGGGTGTAAATTTCTGATTTCACTCCTCACTACCTATCACAGTTTCGGAGGCCATGAAATGCCCAGATACCAACCCCCCCCCCCCCTGACCCAATTTTGAAAAGTAGACACTCCAAGCTAATTACTGAGAGGCACGTTGAGTATTTTGCAGATCTCGCTTTTTGTCACAAAGTTTTGAAATTTGAAAAAAGAAAAAAAACATTTTTCCTTTTCTTTCTTCATTTTCCAAAACAAATGAAAGCTGCAGAATACTCATCATGCCTTTTAGCAAATACCTTGGGGTGTCTACTTTCCAAAATGGGGTCATTTGGGGGGCTTTTGTGCTACCTTGACATTTCAGGGCCTCCGAAACCATCATAGGTAGTAAGGAGTAAAATCACCATTAGAAAGCCTGAAGGCGGTCATTGGTTTTTGGGGTTCTGTACGCGGCTAGGCTCCCAAAAAGTCTAACACATGTGATATCCCTGTACTCAGGAAAAGCAGCAGAATGTATTTTGGGATGTAATTTCACATATACCCATGGCAAAAAAAAAAGTCAATTTTTTCCGAAGCTTGTGACAAAATATTAAATATTCCATGACTCAACGTGCCTCTCCTAACAAACTAAGAGTTGGGACTTTATGTGAAGCATGCACTGGGAAATGAAAGACTATTGGATATAATAACTAATTGGTATTTATTGGTGAATTCATGAGTATATATAACATTGTAAGACCATGCCTAACAGTAATAATTTAATTTTAAAAAACTCACACAATGAATGGTGTCACATAATAAAAATACACATTCCAATAGAATTCCATATACAGTGTATATATATATATATATATATATATATATATATATATATATATATATATATACACACACATAATACAAATCAACCATGTACTGTAGTCTAAATTCTAGTTAATTCCTATCGTAATAATGGTATTCAACATGGTCACAAAAATATATATGGTAAATCTGGTAAACCAATGGTTTAAATGGTATAGATCGTATGATTGGAAAATTTTTCATGGCTGATAGCTCAACGTGTTTCGTGACTACCGTTACTCTTCAGGTGCAAGCCTGTAGTATCATTCTATAATTAAAGAAGTGTATATATGTATCAAAGTAATCAAAAGGAAAAATAGAAAATATTGAAATGACAATGTGGGAGACCCCTTATTATAGGTAACATACAAAAAGGTAACTTCAAAAAACTGCAACATGCCTCTCAGCAAATAGCTTGGGGTGTCTACTTTCCAAAATGGGGTCATTTGGGGGGGGGGGGTTGAACTGTCCTGGCATTTTATGCCCAACATCATTCACTCTTCTAACCACTTGTACCACCAAGCCATTTTTGACACTTTACATGAAAAAGTACTTTTTTTTTGCTAGAAAATTACTTTGAACCCCCAAACATTATATATTTTTTTAAAGCAGAGGCCTTACAGATTAAAATGATGGGTGTTACAAAATTTTCTTCACAACGTATTTGCGCAGCGATTTTTCAAACACAACATTTGGGGGAAAAAAACACTTTTTTGAATTATAATGCACAAAAACACACTATATTGCCCAAATGTTTGGTGAATTATAAAAGATGATCTCATGCCAAGTACATAGACACCAAACATGACATGCTTTAAAAATTACGCACACCCGCGCAGCGGCGACAAACTATATACATTTTTAAAAGCCTTTAGATTTACAGAGGAGGTCTACTGCTAGAATTACTGCCCTCGATCTGACATTCGTGGTGATACCTCATATCCATGGTGCAATTGCTGTTTACATATGACACATGACCGATGTAAGGATTTGATGGTGCCCATTTTATATGTTAGGGTTCCACTTTAAATATCTGTTAGTCTGGTTTGTTTCTGGCCTTATCTTGAGAAAATGTCTTTTGCTAGGTTCTCATGAAATAGCTGAGGCCAGTTAGTCACATAATGAAGTTCTTGTATTTTGTATCAATATTCTGCAGCTAGTGTACCCTTTGTATCTTGTAACAAAGGACACCTGTTTTTACCAGTTTCTACTGCTTGATGATGTACGCATGTGCCATTTCTTGAATGATCTGTGACGTGTACCGCCATATAAAGGGCGCCTCCCATGCGTCACAATACACACAATTCCCTGCTTAACTATCGTTCTGTGTGTGTCTTTCTTATCTATGCATATTATCTACTGATAATCATAAAGGTGCCTGTCGGTGGTTCAGGAGCTAGCCGAGGTTACAGTAACCCCTTCCTTTCAACCAACGCTTGCGTTCACCTTTGCACGGGGGGGCAGGGGTGCTTTTTTTTAAATAATTTTTGTCGTTATCACAGGGAATTTAAATATCCGCTATGATAAAAATAGGTAGTGTCGGATATTTTTTTTTTTTTTAATTTGGGGTATATTAGACTGTAGATCTCTCCTCAGCGCTTAAAGCATCTGACCACACCAAGATCAGTGTGATAAGATGCTTTCCCAATGGCGCTGTTTTTATCTGGCGGAACTGAAGTCGTGAAATGCTTGTAGCTTCCGGTTTCTTAAGCCATAGAGATAATTGGAGCCATTCTAGTCTTTGATCAGCTTTATGGTCAGCTGGCGGAACCACCGGCTGCATTTTAGCATTCCCCGGTGGGACAGGAGAACCAGAGAAAACCACTCAAAGACCAGCAACATACTAGTATGTCGTCGGTCCTTGTTGGGCATATGTTGTAATGTTCTTTTTTTTATGCAGCCTGGGGGTTAAATTAAAAAAAAAACATCAATCAATCGGTGGGTACGCCCCCATTTTAATTTGGGGTCTATTAGACTGTAGATCTCTCCTCAGCGCTTAAAGCATCTGACCACACCAAGATCAGTGTGATAAGATGCTTTCCCAATGGCGCTGTTTTTATCTGGTGGAACTGAAGTCATGAAATGCTCGTAGCTTCCGGTTTCTTAAGCCATAGAGATGATTGGAGCCATTCTAGTCTTTGATCAGCGTTATGGTCTGCTGGCGGAACCACCGGCTGCATTTTAGCATTCCCAGGAGAGCCTGAGAAAACCACTCAAAGACCAGCAACATACTAGTATGTCGTCGGTCCTTGTTGGGCATATGTTGTAATGTTCTTTTTTTTATGCAGACTGTGGGTTAAATGAAAAAAAAACCATCAATCGGTGGGTACGCCCACCATTAGAAAACCACCCCGCATCCATCCACTTATAATGATGGGCATAGCACCGTTCTAAAAATATATGCTGGAGCATAGGGGCAACCACCCCTATGTCCACCCCCTGCCCCTATACTCCGGCATATATGCTTTTTTTTTAACTGTAGTGGTGAAATCACCTCCTACAGCGCTGGAGTCACTGATTTAAGTATCGGGGAGGAAACACTGTTGCTGTCAAGATAAATGAATCAGTGATGCAGCTCTATGGCGTACCTGAAAAGCAAAAAAAACGCTTAAAGCACAGTAAACAGTAACATATAAAACAAATTACATACCTGCAAAGAAAACATGATAAAAAACATACAGGTATGAATAAAATACAGTAAAAATAGAGAGAGAATAGAGTGACAATAGAACAATAAAATGACAACTGTTTTTAGCTTTTTTACTTTATATATTTTTTTGTTTTTATAACTTTTTTTGTTGTTGTTTTAATTTTTTTTAAATAATAACTGAAATGGTTCCAGGTTTGGGTCTCTCAAAATGCGGTGGCATCTTTGGAGACCCTATGAAAGTGTGCCCTATACCTGGTTAGGACAGTAGGGACAATAAAAATGGGGGGGGGGGGGGGGGGGGGGGGGGGGGGGGGGGGGGGGGGGGGGGGGGGGGGGGG
>BLSH010415674.1:48079-59206 GCA_018402905.1 Glandirana rugosa | reverse complement strand
CTTACAAGCAACAGGTGAAACCTGGCCCTATAGGAGTAGGCAATGATTTTTGAACTATAATCTGTCCCTTACAGCAACAGCTGTAACCTGGCCCTATAGGAGTAGGCGATGCTTTTTGAACAATAACCTGGCCCTATAGGAGTAGGCGATTATTTTTGAACAATAATCTTTCCCTCTAAGCAACAGCTGGAACCTGACCCTATAGAACTAGGAGATGATTTTAGAACAATATAATCTTTCCCTCTCTCCCTTTAGAACCAAGATATGGTTTTTGAACAATAATCTGTCCCTTACAGTAACAGCTGGAACCTGGCCCTATAGGAGTAGGCAATGATTTTTGAACAATAATCTGTCCCTTACAGCAACAGCTGGAATCTGGCCCTATAGGAGTAGGCAATGATGTTTGAAAAATAATCTGTCACTTACAGCAACAGCTGGAACCTCTCCCTTTAGAACTAGGAGATGATTTTTGAACAATAATCTGTCCTTTACAGCAACAGGTGAAACCTGGTCCTATAGGAGTAGGCAATGATGTTTGAAAAATAATCTGTCACTTACAGCAACAGCTTGAACCTGGCCCTATAGGAGTAGGCAATGATGTTTAAAAAATAAGCTGTCACTTACAGCAACAGCTGGAACCTCTCCCTTTAGAACTAGGAGATGATTTTACAACAATAATCTGTCCCTTACAGCAACAGCTGGAACCTGGCCCTATAGGAGTAGGCAATGATGTTTGAAAAATAATCTGTCACTTACAGCAACAGCTGGAACCTCTCCCTTTAGAACTAAGAGATGATTTTTGAACAATAATCTGTCCCTTACAGCAACAGCTGGAACCTGGCGCTATAGGAGTAGGCAATGATTTTTGAACAATAATCTGTCCCTTACAGCAACAGATGGAACCTGGCCCTATAGGAGTAGGCAATGATGTTTGAACAATAATCTGTCCCTTACAGCAACAGGTGGGACCTGGCCCTATAGGAGTAGGCAATGGTTTTTGAACAATAATCTGTCCCTTACAGCAACATCTGGAACCTGGCCCTGTAGGAGTAGGCAATGATTTTTGAACAACAATCTGTCCCTTACAGCAACAGCTGGAACCTGGCCATATAGGAGTAGGCAATTATGTTTGAAAAATAATCTGTCACTTACTGCAACAGCTGTAACCTGGCCCTATAGGAGTAGGCAATGATGTTTGAAAAATAAGCTGTCACTTACAGCAACAGCTGGAACCTCTCCCTTTAGAACTAGGAGATGATTTTACAACAATAATCTGCCCCTTACAGCAACAGCTGGAACCTGGCCCTATAGGAGTAGGCAATGATTTTTGAACAATAATCTGTCCCTTACAGCAACAGCTGGAACCTGGCCCTATAGGAGTAGGCAATTATGTTTGAAAAATAATCTGTCACTTACAGCAACAACTGGAACCTCTCCCTTTAGAACTAGGCAATGATTTTTGAACAATAATCTGTCCCTTACAGCAACAGCTGGAACCTGGCCCTATAGGAGTAGGCAATGATGTTTGAAAAATAATCTGCCAATTACAGCAAAAGTTGGAACCTCTCCCTTTAGAACCAAGAGATGATTTTTGAACAATAATCTGTCCCTTACAGCAACAGCGGGAACCTGGCCCTATAGGAGTAGGCAATGATTTTTGAACAATAATCTGTCCCTTACAGCAACATCTGGAACCTGGCCCTATAGGAGTAGGCAATGATTTTTGAACAACAATCTGTCCCTTACAGCAACAGCTGGAACCTGGCCATATAGGAGTAGGCAATTATGTTTGAAAAATAATCTGTCACTTACAGCAACAGCTGGAACCTGGCCATATAGGAGTAGGCAATTATGTTTGAAAAATAATCTGTCACTTACTGCAACAGCTGTAACCTGGCCCTATAGGAGTAGGCAATGATGTTTGAAAAATAAGCTGTCACTTACAGCAACAGCTGGAACCTCTCCCTTTAGAACTAGTAGATGATTTTACAACAATAATCTGTCCCTTACAGCAACAGCTGGAACCTGGCCCTATAGGAGTAGGCAATGATTTTTGAACAATAATCTGTCCCTTGCAGCAACAGCTGGAACCTGGCCCTATAGGAGTAGGCAATTATGTTTGAAAAATAATCTGTCACTTACAGCAACAACTGGAACCTCTCCCTTTAGAACTAGGCAATGATTTTTGAACAATAATCTGTCCCTTACAGCAACAGCTGGAACCTGGCCCTATAGGAGTAGGCAATGATGTTTGAAAAATAATCTGTCACTTACTGCAACAGCTGTAACCTGGCCCTATAGGAGTAGGCAATGATGTTTGAAAAATAATCTGCCACTTACAGCAACAGCTGGAACCTCTCCCTTTAGAACCAAGAGATGATTTTTGAACAATAATCTGTCCCTTACAGCAACAGCTGGAACCTGGCCCTATAGGAGCAGGCAATGATGTTTGAAAAATAATCTGTCACTTACAGCAACAGCTGGAACCTCCCCCTTTAGAACTAGGAGATGATTTTTGAACAATAATCTGTCCCTTACAGCAAAAGTTGGAACCTGGCCCTATAGGAGTAGGCAATGATTTTTGAACAATAATCTGTCCCTTACAGCAACAGCTGGAAAATGGCCCTATAGGAGTAGGTGATGATTTTTGAACAATAATCTGTCCCTTATAGCAACAGCTGGAACCTGGCTCTATAGGAGTAGGCGATGATTTTTGAACAATAACCTGGCCCTATAGGAGTAGGCAATGATTTTTGAACAATAATCTGTCCCTCCAAGCAACAGCTGGAACCTGGCCCTATAGGAGTAGGAGATGATTTTTGAAAAATAATCTGTCCCTTACAGCAACAGCTGGAACCTGGCCCTATAGGAGTAGGCAATGATTTTTGAACAATAATCTGTCCCTTACAGCAACATCTGGAACCTGGCCCTATAGGAGTAGGCGATGATTTTTGAACAACAATCTGTCCCTTACAGCAACAGCTGGAATCTGGCCCTATAGGAGTAGGCAATTATGTTTGAAAAATAATCTGTCACTTACTGCAACAGCTGTAACCTGGCCCTATAGGAGTAGGCAATGATGTTTGAAAAATAATCTGTCACTTACAGCAACAGCTGGAACCTCTCCCTTTAGAACTAGGAGATGATTTTTGAACAATAATCTGTCCCTTACAGCAACAGTTGGAACCTGGCCCTATAGGAGTAGGCAATGATTTTTGAACAATAATCTGTCCCTTTCAGCAACAGCTGGAACCTGGCCCTATAGGAGTAGGCGATAGTTTTTGAACAATAATCTGTCCCTCTAAGCAACAGCTGGAACCTGGCCCTATAGGAGTAGGTGATGATTTTTGAACAATAATGTGTCCCTTACAGCAACAGCTGGAACCTGGCCCTATAGGAGTAGGCGATGATTTTTGAACAATAACCTGGCCCTATAGGAGTAGGCGATGATTTTTGAACAATAATCTGTCCCTCTAAGCAACAGCTGGGACCTGGCCCTATAGGAATAGGTGATGATTTTTGAACAATAATCTGTCCCTTACAGTAACAGCTGGAACCTGGCCCTATAGGAGTAGGCGATGATTTTTGAACAATAACCTGGCCCTATAGGAGTTGGCGATTATTTTTGAACAATAATCTTTCCCTCTAAGCAACAGCTGTAACCTGACCCTATAGAACTAGGAGATGATTTTAGAACAATATAATCTGTCCCTCTAAGCAGAAGCCTCTACCTAGTGCAGTCAGATAGTTTTGTAATGCAGGGTGAGATCTGCAATCTGTCACTCAAAGCAGCAGTATGAGAAATCTCTAATTAGTCCAGAATCAAATCGTTGTGTAATGCAGGATGAGATCTGCAACCTGTCTCTCAGAGCAGCAGTAGTAGTAATCTCTAATTAGTCCAGAATCAGATCGTCCTATAATGCAGGATGAGATGTTAAAATTATCTGCAATCTCTCCCTCACAACAACGCCGGCAGCTTCCTCTCCCTACACTCGTCAGAGTCTCAGAGAGCATGTGACATGCAGCACTGTGACTCCAGCTTATAAAGAGGCTGGGTCACATGATGCACTGGCCATTCACAGCCATGCCATTAGTAGACATGGCTGTGATGGCTTCTAAGGGCAAACCAGTGAAACGCTTGTTGATTGGCTGCCCTGCAGCTATTCAACATGCGTGATTCAACTACCAGAACCCAGAACACGAATGTTTTTTGAAATGTCCGGGTTCGGGTCCGGGTCCCGGACACCCCAAAGTTCGGTACGGACCTGAACTTTACAGTTCGGGTTCGCTCAACTCTATTCCTAATCCTTACATGCACTATCAATAAATCAACATACATGATCGCAAACATCTACGCACCTAACGCAAATCAAATTGACTTTCTTCACAAAGTCATGTAGAAAATAGGGAAATTGCTTAAAGGCAAGCTCATACTATGTGGTGATTTCAACCTCACTCCTAACCCGCAGCTTGACTCCACTTCTAAGTCTAGGCGACCCTTACAATCGATTAAACCGACACTCAAGACATATGACCTTTATGATGCTTGGAGGTGTTGCAACACCTCCGAGAGAGACTATTCCTTTTTTTCAAACGCGCATAGATCATAATGTCGGATTGATTTATTCTTGGTGGACAGGTGGTCGCTCTTACAGACCAGGTCTTCTAGAATAAACAAGATAACCTGGTCCGAACATGCCTCAGTACAGTTGTCTATCGATGATGATTCAAGGTCCAGGACCGCTGTTATTTGGAGAGCCAACCCAAGGCTCTTCCAGGACAGAGCGATAAGAGATGAATTGAGCAAGCGATCCAACAATACTTTGACCAAAACCAATCTTCTGTAGAAGACCCAAATGTTTTGTGGACCGCTCATAAAGCGGTAATCAGGGGTCTCCTTATACAACAAGGAGAGAGGAATAAGAGGAAGAGGCAACAGGAGGTGGACAGCCTGACAAAATTACTGGACACTTTAGAAGCAGAAAATAAGCACTCCCCCTCCCTAAAATTGACTGAACAAGTATTGGCAGCCCAAAATGAACTAAGAGCACTTCTTATAGGAAACTTTGAAAAAGCCCATAGGCGACTTAAAATGACCTACTACACACAAGGTAACAAAGCCGGGAAACTGCTGGCTGCCCGTCTTAAGGGCCACAGGCAGAAAACCCACATCCCTTATATGAACCATCCAATAACAAATGTTAAACTTTACCTTCCACAAGCCATAGCGGACACTTTTAGTGACTACTATGGCTCCTTGTATAACCTTAAAAATGACCCTGAGACACCACAACCAACGCCGCCCATTATAGACGCGTTTCTACAAAAAATCCAGCTCCTTAAATTATCAGCAGACCACCTCATTAGTTTAAATGCCCAAATTACTGTTCAGGAAAGAATTCAAATCATACAATCCCTGCCGAACAATAAATCCCCAGGCCCAGACGGGGTTACGTCAGAATATTATAAAACCTTTCAGCATATTCTTACACCCCATCTAATCCAAGTCTACAACTCTGCGTCTGCCTCTTCCTCTTTTCCTCCAGAAATGCTAAAAGCAATGATAGTGGCTCTCCCGAAGCCGGGGAAGGAACCATCAACTCCACAAAATTTTCGTCCAATTTCATTTTTTAAATAATGATCTAAAGATAAATGCA
Organism: Glandirana rugosa; assembly: GCA_018402905.1. NCBI lineage: Eukaryota > Metazoa > Chordata > Amphibia > Anura > Ranidae > Glandirana > Glandirana rugosa. The sequence continues at coordinate 53,549 of BLSH010415674.1, read as the reverse complement.
AAAATACTGGCCACAAGATTGATCAATATTCTCCCATCCTTAGTCCACATGGACCAATCAGGCTTCACAAAAGGGCGACAGACAGCTGATGCTATGAGACGCATTTTAAATATCACTCATATTCCTAACAGGACAAAAATGCCTTCTCTGCTCCTCATGTTGCATGCAGAGAAGGCGTTTGGCAGGATCCATTGTTCTTCGCCCGGGTCCTTAGGAAATTTGGGTTTGAGGGCCCTACATACTCAGCTATCATGGCACTCTACTCCAACCCGTCTGCTCAAGTTTATGTGGCAGGTGCCCTGTCAACCCCTTTTAACATAACCAATGGGACGCGACAGGGATGCCCACTATCCCCATTGATTTTTAATCTCCTTATGGAACCCTTAGCCACTTATATCAGATCACACCCCCAAATATCAGGCCTACGGGTAAACGGAAAATCCCATGTCATCAGCTTGTTTGCTGATGACATTATATTAATTTTATCAGAAGCGGAGACATCCCTGGCTTCGGTGAGCAAAATCCTAAAATAATTTTATCATATTTCATATTACAAAGTGAATGATTCTAAATCGTTTATACTGCACTTAGGGTTATCAGCCGAGACTAGGTGTAGAATACAGGCATCATATCCCTTTCAATGGGAGGAAAAAGGAGTTAAAAACCTGGGGATAACTTTAACTCCCAACCTAAAAGACATCATCAATGCGAATTATAGCCCATTTCTGCTCTCTCTAAAAGCGAAACTAAATTCCATAGGCAAATTTGAATTATCCTGGTCTGGCCGCTTGGCGGCCTTTAAGATGCAAATCTTACCCCAACTGCTTTATTTGTTTAGGACGCTACCAGTTCCCCTTACCAACCAATACTTCTGCAACCTCCAAACAATAGTTAACAATTTCCTTTGGAAAGGGAGGAGGGCACGTTGTGCCTTCCAAAAACGAATCAAACATAGAATGGCTGGAGGAGTGGGCCACGTACACCTACATGACTATTACTATGCTACAATACTAGCACAGGCAAAGCAATGGACGAGACAGGATCTACCCAATTTGTGGGTTGAATTGGAACAGTCGCAACTTACACAGGGCAACCTGTACGGTCTCCTGCTTACCGTACCTAGTAACCATAATATAGATATAAATATGTCACCTACAATACGTGCAACCCTTAGGGCATGGATTCATCTTCAGAATTATCAGAATTGGAGTAGCAAACTGATAGCCCTACAACTCCCTTTAACAGCTCTCACCCACCTAATTCCAGATCTTGACCTTAGCAATTGGTCAAGACAAAATATACTTAATTTAGATGATATATCTACTAAAGACACGCTTAAATCGTTCGGGCAGTTGAAAACAGGAATTCCAACTCCCATCCACTGAACACTTTAGATATGTCCAGATGGCCCATCTGATCCACTCCAGCCCACACATACAGCCCCATCTACCTAGGAAACTTGCTATCCACTTGCAACAGCCTTTCAACTCCAGAAAGGAAATCTCGATGCTAGCCTGGGAACAGGAGATTGAGAAGGAATATACTATAGAGCAGTGGAAAAAAACCCTAAGTATAACCTATGCCTCCACTAAATGTGTCAATTTATGGGAACTATACCAGAAAATTCGATTACAATGGTACTTGACACCACACAGACTAGCAAAAATCTCCCCAAATTGCACGGCACTGTGCTGGAGGGGATGTGGTAAATCAGGCACATTAATACATGCGCTATGGTCTTGTCCAAAAGTACTCCCGCTATGGGCGCAAATAGGCAAAATTATTAAGGATATTACAGGATCCAATAAAGAATTGACCTCAGTAATGGCAATATTATCTCTAGAGCTACCAGACCTAAACCCTTCTTTTAGGAATACAATCTCTCATATACTACTAGCAACTAGATTGGCTATCCTTAGATATCGGAAGCAAGTCAAAATACCTAGTATCTCGGAGGTCATTCATACAATTTATCTACACAGGACATTTGAAATTATGCATGCCTCCTCGGCTGGTAACCCAGAAACATCCAAAAATCATTGGTATCCCTGGCTCAACTGGTACGATAAGCATATCAAAAATATAAAATAATATATACAAATTAAATGGTGGAGATTTGAATTGGGGGACAGCTTTCGCGGTCCGGGTAACAGTAGTGCTCCCATATGGGGTGACCGGACTGTGGGACTGCCTCAACAATTCTTACTATATTGGTACACTGTTCCTGTTTCGAATGACTCCTATTGACATTTTAATCTGACTGCAAACCTTTCTTTCTCTCTATTTCTTATCTTCTCCTTTTACCTTCCTCTTTTTTTTCCTTTGGCAATTTATCCCTCTTGGGTATATAATGCATTCTCAGATGCTTATATTGTAATTTTTGTAATTTTGTTATTTCTGAAAATTCTTCAATAAAAAACTATTGAAAGAAAAGTGGTACCATTTTATTTACCAAGCCTTTACAAAAGATCAGGGTGGGCATGGTTGCTTTTTTCCAGTAAAGTATATTAGCCTTATGGGCATAAAACAGGAGCATGCTAAACAGAGTCCTCCATGACCTAGTAAGTGCCACCCCCACCACCAAACCCAGAAGGCACACTAAAGCAGGTAATGGAAGTGGCAGAACCAGGACAACAGTGATGCACCTGAACACCTCCAACCAAAACCCCTGGACTGCCAAGTAGTACCAAAGGACATGCCCAATATTAGGTCAGATATTAGGTCTTGCAGAGTAATCAAATAGCGAGGAATGAAACCAAGGTTAAGGGCTGGTAGCAGACTTGGATAACCAAGAAAGCCAAGAGTCAATGCTGGCAGAGAACTTGGTTAGCCAGAAATGGAGCCAGAATTAGTACATGGCAATCCATAGAGGAAGGATTGCAGGCAGGCACAGGCTTGGCAACTAGCTTGCAAAAACGTTGATCAGGAAGTAAGCCAAGGGCTGCACTGAATTTGAATAGACAACACAAGATGAGTAAGCCTTCCAGATTGGCTTCAGACTGACAAGAGGGGAAAGGTAACACTCTGATGTGGTGTCATCACACATGGTACAAAGCAGTGTGCATCTTGTGGAATGTTTGACTACATGCTTGTATTCTCATGGAAATGACATGTGTGCAATGTAATTTTCAATAAAATTGTAAAAGTATCATGCACTATGGTTATTTTGTTTTCGTATGGTTTGTTTATGATTGTAGTGGTAACTATGTTGTGACATAGGGGTCTATTTATAAAAAATGTGAATATGTCAACATTTGTACAAGCATAATGAATAGAGTTGAGCGAACACCTGGACGTTCGGGTTCGGAGGGTCCAAACGAACTTTAGAAAAAAGTCCGGGTTCGGCACCGAACGTTGCCCGAACGTTATCCCGGACCCCGAACCCCATTGAAGTCAATGGGGACCCGAACTTTTAGGCACAAAAATGGCTGTAACAAAGTCCTGGCAAGTGCTAGAGGGCTGCAAAAGGAAGTAAAATGGAGGTAAGAGTAGGGCAAAGGCCCTACAAAAAATGAGGATAGGGAAAATAAATTAAAATCAAATTAAAAAATGTGAAGGGGGATTGGATGTGGAGTAGGAGCCTAGAGGTTGACTAGGCTGTGACCATGGCAGTGTAGGTGGAAGTGGCGGTGGTCAAGGAGGAGGAGGTAGCCAAAACTGTATTTTTTTTTGTTTGTTTATAATTGGGGTAGCCCCCAAAATATTGAGGCCCATTGAAAAAAACAAGTATACAAATGGCTGTGTGAGTCTGGTCTAAATGTTTATTCTGCACAAGGTACAGACAAGTCTTGTGGGATCCATGCCTGATTCATTTTAATAAAGGTTAGCTTGTCCACGTTGGCTGTGGACAAACGGCTGCACATGTCTGTGATAACGCCCCCTGCCGTGCTAAACACACGTTCAGACAATACACTGGCTGCAGGGCAGGCCAGCACCTCCAAGGCATAAACGGCAAGCTCAGGCCATGTGGCCAATTTGGAGACCCAGAAGTTGAATGGGGCAGACCCATCAGTCAGTAAGTGTAGGCATGTGCACACGTACTCTTGCACCACGTTGCTGAAATGCTGCCTCCTGCTAAGACGTTGTCTATCGGCTGATGGTGCTGTTTGTTGTGGTGGGCTGCTGACAAAGCTTTGCCACATTTCGGCCATGCTAACCCTGCCTTCTGAGGTGCTGGCGGGGGCACAGCTGCTTTGGTGGCCTCTTCCTCCTCCTCCTCCTCCTCTGCCTTCACCTGTTTCCGCTGAGCCCCCGGTGTCATTTGGGAATGCCCTCAGCAGCGCCTCTACCAGTGTGCACTTGTAGTCACGCATCTTCCTCTCACGCTCCAGTGAGGGAATTAAGGACGGCACGTTGTCCTTGTAATGGGGATCCATCAGGGTGGCCACCCAGTAATCAGAAGAAGTTACAATGTGGGCAACTCGGCTGTCGTTGCACAGGCACTGCAGCTTGTAGTCAGCCATGTGTGCCAGGCTGCCCAGAGGCAAAGACAAGCTGTCCTCTGTGGGAGGTATATCATCTGTGTCCTCTGTATCCCCCCAGCCACGCTCCAGTGATGCCCACGAGCAGCGTTGGGTGCCACTCTGCTGCGATTCCTCCTCCTCATCTTCCTCATCCTCCTCATCCTCCAGAACTGTGCCCTGGCTTGAATATTTTGGACCTGGCCTATGCTGGTGCAGGAACCCACCCTTCGAGACACTTGCAAATGACTGGCCTGATAACCGTGGAAATGACCCCTCTTCCTCCTCCTCCTCCTCATCCTCCTGTGCCACATCCTCTTCCATCATGGCCCGAAGTGTTTTTTCAAGGAGACATAGAAGTGGTATAGTAACACTGAGAACAGCCTCATCGGCACTGGCCATGTTGGTGGAGTACTCAAAACACCGCAATACGCTACACAGGTCTCGCATGGGCCCACTCGTTGGTGGTGAAGTGTTGCTGTTCCGCAGAGCGACTGACACGTGCATGCTGCAGCTGAAACTCCACTATTGCCTGCTGCTGCTCGCACAATCTCTCCAGCATGTGCAAGGTGGAGTTCCACCTTGTGGGCACGTCACATATGAGGTGGTGAGCGGGAAGGCCGAAGTTCCGCTGCAGCGCAGACAGGCGAGCAGCAGCAGGGTTCCACCTTGAGGTGGAACGTGTACGACCTCTCTAACACGCTCGTCGTCGTCCGTTATCACCTCAAAGTCGACGTCGTACGTGCACAGTCAGCGAGACGCCTTGTCGTTGTGAAGTGGTGGTTGCTCACCCGGGTACGCTCTGGACACATCGCATAACGCCACAAAACTCATGAGGTGGTTGTACCGGTCACGGCTACTCCGACAAGAGTCACAATGATATGGTGAAGATACAGAGGAACTTTTTTGTGAAGCCCGGTACTACCTTCTCCTACACCGTGTCCTCCTACTCCTCCTCCTCCTCCTTCTCCCCAGTAAAGGTGCCAATAGTCCGACAGAGAATATGTGTA
>BLSH010415674.1:5097-16002 GCA_018402905.1 Glandirana rugosa | reverse complement strand
GGTGCAGAACATCTGTTCTGTGTGAAGAACAGATGTGCACTGATTCACGGTTTCATTTAAAGTGACACACAGACTTTAAAGAATTGTGCAGAACAGATGTGCACTGATTCACGGTTTCATTTAAAGTGACACACACACTTTAGATAAGTTTGCATAACAGATGTTCACTTATTCCCGGTTTCATTTAAAGTGACACACACATTTTGCAGAACAGAGATATGGGTACTCCCGGCTTATTTATACTTTTTTGACACAGTTTGAAGATGATTTTAGAACAGTTCTACGGCCTCTACCGTTAATTAATACTTTTCAGACCCATTTTGAAGATGATCTCCATTTTTGCATTTTTTATGTTTTTATTTTTTAAAAAATATTTAAAGTTATTTCCCTGTCCCCATTTCTTTGTAGGTCACTTGTCCCACCCTTACCCACATTTCCTTCCTTTTGCAGACCTCTAGGACCGTCCAGGACTATTTTACAGCCTTTTTTGTGCATAAAACTCAGTGTCCCCATTGATTTCAATGGGGTTCGGGGTCCGGGACAAAGTTCGGGTTCTGTCCGGACCCGAACCCTGACTTTGTCCCGAAGTTCGGCCGAACCAGCAGAACCCGGACTTCTAGAAGTTCGCTCAACTCTACTCAAGACGACTGGGTCTCTCTGCTGCCTATGGCTGAATTCTCTTATAATAACACTGAACACCCAGCCACCAAGCAGTCCCCGTTCTGGGCGAACCTGGGGTACCACCCTACATTTATCCCTAACCTGATCCTGGAAAGTGTGGTACCTGCTGTACAAAGAACTGTAGAATTCCTGACAAGGAATAGCAAGTTATAGCAGGAAACTTTGGCCCGGACACAGGAGTGCAAGAAGAGGGCATTTGACAAGGGAAGGCGCGGGGAATTAGACCTGCAACCTGGTGATCGAGTGTGGTTGGCAACCAAGAATTTGAGATTAGCATGCCCGTCCAAGAAGCTTGGTCCTTGGTTCATTGGCCCCTTTCCTATGAAAAGGAAAATCAACAGGGTGGCATACGAGTTGGACCTCCCTCCGTCTCTACGAGTACATCCGGTGTTTAATGTCACCTTATTAAAACCCATAACACAGGATCCCTTCCCAAGTCGGAAGTCAGCCCCGCCAGAACCAATCCTTGTGGATGGCCAGGAGGAGTTTGAAGTGGAGGCCATCCTCGATTGTAGAAGAAGGGGTGGTTCCACCCAGTTGTTGATCAAATGGAAAGGGTACGGTCCCGAAGAGAGCTCATGGGAGCCTGAAGACCACATCCATGCTAAGGAGCTTGTTAGACGTTTCTGGAGAAGACACCCAGACTTAAGGGCCCGGTTGGGCATCCGGAGGCTGCCCCTTGGGGGGGCAATGTTAGGAGAAGAACTTAATCTGTAATTTCAGCTGTCATTGGTGCTTGTGCGTGCGCACACACCGGAAACGGCGCCAAATGACTCTATTTTTTCTCGCCACTCCCAGCAGTCAGTGTTGTCCTTTCTACAGCGTTACTGTGTTCCTGAGTGACCCGTTCTGAGCTTCCGGTTTCCTGTGACCCGGCCTGGACCCGCTTTCTGATTGAACTCTGCCCGCACTGACCCCTGGCTTGCCTATGACCATCCTTCTGCCTGCTCCTCGTGTACTTCTGCCTGCCCGCCAGTTGACGACCCTGCCTGCACCTGACCACCCGATTGCCTGCTCCTTCTGTACTGCTTTTCCCGCCAGTTACCGACCCGGCCTGCATCACTACTCTTCTGTCTAGCACGGGCTATCGGACTACGTCTTGCTATCACCTGGGTCCAAACCAGCCTTCGTGCCCCCCTGTGCTCCAGCGCTCCCTGTCTGCTCTATCAGGGGTTCTCGAGCCAGGGCCATAAGAGAGGTTGCCTACTGCATAAGCCAGACTCCACCACCAGGTACCTGACAAGCGCCGGTATTGTTCCAATGTCTGATTCGTTCTCTCAGTCTGGCCATTGGTCTGCGGGTGATATGCAGAAGAGAACGCAAGCTCAATCTCCAGAGTTATGCACAAGGCCTTCCAGAACCTGGATGTGAACTGGACCCCGTGGTCGGATACCCCATTGCTGGGTACTCCGTGGAGCTGGACTATTTCCTTAATGAAAGTGTAGGCAGTCTCGGTCACTGTAGGGGTCCCCTTCATGGGCAGGAAGTGAGCCATTTTTGTCAAACGATCCACGATTACGAAGATGGTGGAATATCCTTCCGACGGGGCAGTTCCACAATAAAGTCTATGGTCAGTTGTGACCATGGGTGTTCAAGTACAGGAAGCGGGTTTAGGAGGCCCCAGGTCTTGGCTCTATCAGTTTTATTCCGGGCACAGATGGGGCAAGCCCCGACATACCTCTTACAGTCTTCCGTGACGTTCTGCCACTAGAAAGATCGGGCAAGCAATTCAGCCGTTTTCCGGGAGCCAAAATGCCCGGCCAGTTTGTGTTCATGGCAGAGGCTTAAGATCCTGAGGCATAGGCCTTCCGGAACAAAGATCTTATTGCCAAACCACCACAGGCCGTCCTTGATGGTCAGTCTGGCATCGTTGGGGCTAGTGGTGCCTGCCAGGTTTTGCCAGATCTGGGACAACACATCTTCAATGGTCAACAGGAAATGTCTTGCTGGTAGTATGGTGTCAGGTGGCGTAGCATTTGCTGGCACAGAATACATCCTGGAGAGGGCATCTGGCTTGCCATTTTTTGATCCCGGCCGATAAGTCAGGTGAAAAAGGAACCTGGAGAAAAAGAGGGCCCATCGGGCTTGCCGGGGCTTCAATCTTTTGGCCGTTCTGAGGTACTTCAGGTTCTTGTGGTCGATGTAAACAAGAATAGGATGTGCTGCCCCCTCCATAAGGTATTGCCATTCCTCAAGAGCAGATTTAATGGCTAGCAACTCCCTGTCCCCCACATCGTAGTTCCTCTCGGAAGCAGATTACTTGTGGGAGAAGAAGGCTACAGGATGTAATAAGGCCTTGGTGCCTTGACGCTGGGACAGGATGGCCCCGACCGCGGTTTCAGAGGTGTCCACTTCAAGGACATATGGAAGGGTCAAATCGGGATATCTTAAGATGGGTGCTGAGGTGAACAGGGTCTTGAGTCTCTGGAAGGCTGTTTGGGCTTCAGGGGACCACTGGAAATGGGTATTTTGTTTGGTTAGTCGGGTGATAGGTTCCACAAAGGCCGAGAAGCCCTGGATGAACTTCCAATAGAAGTTTGTGAAGCCCACAAACCTTTGGACTCCTTTGCTGTCTGTCGGTGCGGGCCAATCCAGTATTGTGGACACTTTCTGCGAGTCCATATGAATGCCCGTGATGGAGATAACTAATCCCAGAAACTGGATGCTAGACTGTTCGAAGAACATTTTTCCACCTTTGCATATAGTCCATGTTGCCGACCCAGAACCTTGGCGACAAGTACACGGTGCTCCTTGAGGGAGGAAGAGAAAATTAAAATGTCATCCAGGTAGATGATTACGAAGTGATCCAGAAAGTCCCAGAAAACGTCATTGACAAAGTGCTAGAACATTGCCGGGGCATTGCACAGACCAAACAGCATCACCAGGTATTCCTAATGACCAAAGCGGGTGCGGAAGGCCGTCTTCCATTCATCGCCTTCCCTAATGCGAATAAGGTTGTAAGCACCCCGCAGGTCAAGTTTGGTGAAGATGGATGCGGCCCCCAGTCCCTGAAACAACTCAGGGACTAAGGGTAGGGGATACCAGTTCTTTATGGTCACCCAGTTGAGCTCCCGGTAGTCGATGCATGGCCTGAGCGAGTGATCCTTCTTCTCCACGAAGAAGATGCCAGCTCAAGCAGGAGACGTGGAGGGCCGGATGAACCCCTTGTCAAGGTTCTCGTCCAGATAGGCCTTGAGGGCTGCTAGTTCAGGTTCTGAAAGGGGATAGATCCTCCCGAAAGGCACTTCTGCCCCGGGTAAAGGCTCTTTTTTGCTTAACACGTCCATGAATGAATGATATGCCAGTGGGACGAGGGAACAGGTATCAGGCTCAACTTTAGAGTCCAGACAGAGTAGAGGAGGGACTGCCTCTCTTCTGGGGGCTAGACAGTGTTGCTGGCAGTATGTGGACCGGAATTGGACGGTCCCTGTGACCCAGTCAATGCAGGGGTTATGTGCCCGGAACCAAGGTAGCTCCAAGATGATAGGGTAGAGAGGGGACGTGATGGCGTCTAGCCACAAGAGTTCTTGGTGACCCTCCCCTGCGGAGGATGGAAGAGGGACAGTCTCATGAGTGACAACCCCAGACTTGATGTGAGATCCGTCCGCCAGTCAGTTAAGCATTTTATGGGCTTTGGGTTGTAAGGGGATGCGGTGCTGTGCTGCAAAGTCCTGGTCTATGAAGCAGCTGCATGCTCGGGAGTCAAGGATGGCTGGGACCATGGTACTCCCTCTGGGAAGCCATAGAGAGAGGAGAAGAGTGAGATGAGCAGAGGAACTGGCAGAACTAGGTGGACCACTTTGAATAAGTGGAGAGCACTTACCGCGCTTGGCGGGGCACATTCTGACCACATGGCCTGGTTCACCACAGTACAGGCATAGGTTCAAGTTGAAACATTGCTGCCTTTCTTCTGCGGAGAGGGACGGGCGCAACAGCCCAATCTGCATGGATTTGGAGGAGTCCAGAGGAGAGGAGGAGGAGGTCACTGGGGCGAGCATCGGTGGGTTCGGGTAGCTAGGGGCCCACGGAAGCATCCAGGTGGGGCGTGGTTGTCCTGACAACCTTTTGGTGCGGCGCTCTCTGAGACGCCGATCTATAGCAATTGCTAAGTTGATCAGGGCCTCCAGGGTCTGAGGCACCCCCACTCGTGCTAATTCGTCCTTCAAGGATTCCGAGAGACCCATACGGAATTGGTAGCATAAGGCTGCATCATTCCAGGCTGTGTCAGCGCCCCAGCCCGGAATTCAGATATAGAGTCCTCCACAGGACGATGACGCTGCTGAAGTGCATGTAGGGCGGCCTCAGCCGTCACAGTCTGGTAGGGATCCTCATATAGCTTTGCCATGGCCTGAAACAGCAAAGCGGCCGAGGTGACCTCTGGGGCATTTTGCTCCCAAAGTCTATGGGCCCATGCCTGGGGCTCATTCTGAAGCAGAGAAATGATGAACCCCACCTTGGTGGTTTCTAGGGAGAAGGTGCGAGGTTGCAGTCCAAAGTAGAGCTCGCATGCAGTCCAAAAGGCCCGAAACTTGCGTCGATCCCCGGTGAACTTATCCGGCAGTGGGACTTTCGGCTCAGAGGGCAGGGCCACAATGGTGCGACCCACAGATGCAGCATCTCCTGTAGATGGAGAAGCGGAGAGCTCCTGTACCCGCTCCTCCAAATGGGAATACCCCTCCTACAGGTTCTTCACTGCTTGTGTGAGACCTGCCAAGTGCGCACACAAATAGTGCATGACGGAGCGGGCTCCCAGTCATGGCTGTCCATTACTGTCACGGTCCTGGCGGTGGAGTCTGTCTTGTGCAGGGAGCAACCGCTTTTGCGCACCCGATTCTGGGACCCCTGATAGAGCAGACAGAAAGTCCGAGAGTTGCTGGATGGCACGAGGGCTGGAAGGTCACTGATGGTGATATGAAGATCCAGAGGGTCGTGCAGATCAGAGGCATGGTCGTGCATGCTGGGTCGGCAATGGGCTGGCTATACGGTACAAAAGGGTTAAGCAGAAGGGTCATCAAGTCCAAGCAGGGTCGTTATCAGGCGGGCAGCAGAAGTACAGGAGGATCAAGCAATCGGATGGTCGTAGGTAGCCGGGGTCGGTGCAGGTAGCAATCAGCAGGTCAGGACTAGCCGGGTCAACAGGAAACAGGCAGATACAGGAAACAGAGGTAGAGCTGGGGCTCACAGGTCACATGATGCTGTAGAATGGACAGCATTTGCTGCTGGGCTCCACAGATCTTAAATGGAGCCATTTGGCGCCGTTTACGGCGTGTGCGCGCGTACGGGAGCGTGCAAACCCGCACAGGCGCGCGCACCACCACGAAAACGGGGGCAGGGCGCCAGAGACACCCGGACTGTTGTTCCTAACAGAGACACAATAGTGGACAGGCGTTATTTGTCGCCTCGCATGAGCACGCTTGGAGTGGGCTAGTGAGGGTCCAACCCAGGTTTTGCCAGCCACCATGGCAGAGCTGGTTCCAGCCCAGAGTTTCTGGTTCACCCAAACCCTCTTCGGCTGCATTAAATGACCAGGAAGAGATCTCAGTTGTGCTCTGGCCTGGGACTCTGTAGAATTACACTGAGAGAGCTACACCTTGAGAGTTGGTTGCGCTAAGGACTGCAAGAGAAAAAGGTTTACATTTGTTTGTTTGGAGGTGTCAGGGCAAGCCGGACATCATATAGAGAGGTATCCTGTTTTGTGGCAGTTTAGCTCTGGACGGCAAGGTTTTGTTTTGCTATTTTGTTTGTTTTTATGATTTGCAACCTTTTACCAAATAAAACTGGCAACCCGCCAGATTTTAAGAAAGTTTGCCTTCAAGCTGCCTTCTTCCCAGGAAAGGTGATCTACACGAGCTAATCTCCCACAATATATATATATATATATTCACACTTAAACATTAAGTCTATGTCATTTTGCAGGTTCCTAGCAACAGGACAAAGTTTTGTTTCACTCCACCACTACGTTCTTCTCAGTTTGTTTATGTTGAGCTATGTGGTCAGGGAAGCCTTTCAGGCTCTCTGGAAGGTGTTACATCCCAAGATATTTTTTCAAGTGTAATGGGTTTGGTAGACACCACTATTAATTTTTCTTGCCATCAATGTGGGGGCCTATAGTAGGGCAGGAAATGCAAGCAAATTCAGAAACTGTTCTGTGGGAAGACATTTGCATGAGGGATGCCCCAGGATTAGAGTTGAGTGAACCCGAACTGTAAAGTTTGGATCCGTACCAAACTTTGGGGTGTCCGTGACCCGTACCTGAACCCGGACATTTGAAAAAAAGTTTGGGTTCGGGTTCTGGTTTGGGTATTTGATCACGCATGTTGAATAGCTGCAGGGCAGCCAATCAACAAGCGTTTCACTGGTTTGCCCTTAGAAGCCATCACAGCCATGCCTACTAATGGCATGGCTGTGATTGGCCAGTGCATCATGTGACCCAGCCTCTGTATAAGCTGGAGTGCTGCATATCACATGCTCTCAGGCTAGTCTAGGGAGAGGATGCTGCCAGCGCTGTGAGGGACAGATTGCAGATATTAATAACATCTCATACTGCATTACAGAACGATCTGATTCTGGATTAGCTAGAGATTACTACTACTGCTTTGAGGGACAGATTGCAGATCTCATCCTGCATTACAGAACAAAGTGATTCTGGACTAGGTAGAGTCTATTGCTTTGAGGGACAGATTATTGTTCTAAAATCATCTCCTAGTTCTATAGGGTCAGTTTCATGCTGTTGCTGTAAGGGACAGATTATTGTTCTAAAATCATCGCCTACTCCTATAGGGTCAGGTTCCTGCTGTTGCTGTAAGGGACAGATTATTGTTCTAAAATCATCGCCTACTCCTAGAGGGTCAGGTCCTTGCTGTTGCTGTAAGGGACAGATTATTGTTCTAAAATCATCGCCTACTCATATAGGGTCAGGTTCCTGCTGTTGCGGTAAGGGACAGATTATTGTTCTGAAATCATTGCCTACTCCTATAGGGTCAGGTTCCTGCTGTTGCTGTAAGGGACAGATTATTGTTCTAAAATCATCACCTACACTGCCACAGTCACGGCCTAGTCAACCTCTAGGTTCCTTCTCCACATCCACCCCCGTTCCCATTTTTATTTTTTTTATTTGATTTTAAGTAACCCCATTTTACTTCTTTTTGCAGCCCTCTAGCACTTGCCAGGACTTTTTCACAGTCATTTTTGTGCCTAAAAGTTTGGATCCCCATTGACTTCAATGGGGTTCGGGGTCCGGGGTAAAGTTTGGGTCAAGTTCGGCACCGAACACAAACTTTTTCCCGAAGTTTGGCTGGACCCGCCGAACCCGAACATCCAGGTGTCCGTTCAACTCTATCCAGGATTCTACCGAGGAGGCTACTGCCTGGAACAACACGGCCATGTCTGCCATATGATATTGTGGCAGATGAGCTATTTGGGCTTTCAGAGTATATTGTGTGCCTGTATAGTGGGCATAGACATCTGTGCTGTGCCCGTCATACAGTGGAATGCACTTTTGGAGTGTACTCTGCAAGTGGTGTGTTCACCTGTCAGCAATCCATCTGATGTGGAGAATACCATTAAAGTAGTGCTTATGTGCTGTGAACTCCATAATTTTGTTAGTAAAAGTGTGAGATGATCTACAGACCCTACTCCACCTAACACTCAGCAAAATGTGGAGTTCATGGACTTGTGCCCCTAACCTTCTCATGTTTTCAACATTCAAAATGCTTTTGCTAAATATTTTGTGCCTAATGAGTGACAAGTCCTATGGCAAAATGACCACGCTCTAAATTTTTTTGTTATTCCTCTATAAAAAATCTTTTGCTTAACTGTTATGTTCTGTATTGCACTATTATTTTTCCTATTATTTGACATCATGATGCTTTCTAGATTTATAGCATTGTCGTCACTAAGAGCTCTGTTTGTTTCTTAACCATATTTACATGAACATGGAAGGAAACTGTTATTGGTGGGCCAAGTAGCTGTTGGTGAAGTATTTCTCACCCTACAGCTGCACATGCACAAAAGGACAGGGATGCTTGCTACATACTTGCCCGAATGTGGCCATGATTTCAAATCAGTTTATTCTTAGGCTGGCCATAGATGGATCTATAATCGTCCAGCTCACTGAATTTCAATTTATCCATGGCCCTTCCCACTCAAAAGAAGTCGATCTAATGACTAGGTTCCCTTGAAGGGGAATGCTACAAAAATGTAATTTTCATTCCATCTTCGCATGCAGCAAAGAGGTGTTGTAGAAAAATTGCCCTTACAGAGGCTGGTGGGTTGATCAGTGTATTCTAACAGCAGATAAGTTCTGCTGTCAAAAATACATTGGCACAGCAAGGAGGATTCCTCCATCAACCTTGCCTGTGGATTGTTTTGATGGATCAACTTGCTGGCTGAACCAAAAAAAATAAGTGAATAAAGGAAAAAAGATCCACCTATGGTCAGCTTAAGTCACCACACGTCAACAGCTGTAGTCTAAAAAGCATAATTTGTGTTATGTATGAATAGTACGCATGAAAGCTTAAAGAAGTGTGTCCCTGCTGTGCATTTTTCTAAAATTTACCATGCAGGGTTTTATCACATGTAAACCTGTACTTTAGGAAATAAATTTAGGGGCACTCTGCATAGGACAGAGCAGGGACATTTGTGTCAGAATCTTTTTAAAAAGAAGAGTGAGAAGAGCCAGTATTAAAAATCCTACGCCAGTTGCATAGTCACTGAAAGCTCATCACCCACACCAGTTGTAAGGTAACCTAAACATTTAAACTGAAACCTTATTCTTGGGGCCATAAAAACAGCTAGATTTCCAGTAATCTATTTTGCAGTAATCTATATTACATACAATACATACTTACCACCGTGCTGCAGCATATGCTAATGCTAAATTAAAAATGGAACTTCAGTTAAAAAAATAAATAAATGGACTGGCATATTATAAAAATTACGTTACAACTCTAGGCAAAAATGAAAATCACCCTGTGATTATTATAGCTGCCAAAAACAATAATTCAATCCCTATATTTCTTTTGCTATTAAATCAAATATATGTTAATTCTGTTAGTTCCTTGTTCACCATGTGACTTCTGATGTCAAGTCGACAACGTATGTGTCCGCCATTCAGATCATTGCATTAGAATTGTCTGCAGATGGAACCTTCCCATACATGTACCTCCTTTCTGAAGAGAGCTCAGATAGTGCCCAGTTTAAATTTGCCCCATACAGCTCATCCCCACCTCCATGCCTTAGTTTGCCTTTTAGGAGCAGTCAGAAAGCTCTTGTTACTTCCTACATTTTAAAGTTTCATCCCACTGCCAGAAAAGGAAGGGGCATTGCAGGAGAGTTTGCAGTCACTTGACTTCAAAAAAATAAATTGTATTTAAAATTGTGTTTAAAGAATTATTGAAAAGTAATGAATTTTGACATGGCACTAATAGGTGCACTGGAGGTGTGTTTTGTATAATGTCTTTTCATCTACATAAGAAAGCCATTCTTGAAGCAAATTAAATTTCCTCTCTATCGGTGTCTGCCGCAGACTCACCACTCTGAGGTCCAGTGCCATTCTTCCACTAAGTCAACTTCATTGAATCCACTTCCTGTATGCCCAGGTTCTTAAAGGCACACCCCTTAGGGTCATGACACATCCCTCACAATAAAATACAGCAGTATTGAGGGAGAGGACTCTGGAACATTATGTGAACAACCAGACAACTTCTAGATTTAACCTCTTGCTGACCAGCCGCCCGCAGTTTTACTGCAGCAGGTTGGCATGGTTGCGCGAATCGCCATCATTGTATAATGTCCGTTGGGAACAGCGATCTCTCTCCTCCTCCAGTCAGCCCAGCCCCCATACAGTTAGAAACACCTCCCAGGGAACACATTTCACCCTTTTATTGTCCCCTATTGTTAACCCCTTGTTGGTACGGTTGGACGACGTCATTTTGACGCCCGCCGACCAGTCGTTCTCCAATTTAGATCTTCAACAGACCAACAAGTGTATTACAAGGTCTCAGGAGAGGGAGTTATGACGACATAAAATAACACTCCCTACACAGTACTGGGATTCCCCACACGGAAATTCTTGGACCCGTATGTCCTTCACCTAAGTTACTTCAACTGAATCACCTTCTTACCGTGACCTGGAGTCTCACCACTCAGACGCCGTCTGTGGCTATCTCTCCTTTAAATTAAACGAAGTTCTTACCGAAAGAATACATCTACTTTTCTGTAATA
>BLSH010415473.1:288493-309749 GCA_018402905.1 Glandirana rugosa | reverse complement strand
CAATATTGCAGTACCGCTAAAAATCGCAGATCGCCGCCATTATTAGGAAAAAAATAAATAAATAAAAACCCCAAAAATGAATTCTCATCATCCGTAAACGCGACCACTTTTGCGCAAACCAATCAATAAACGCCGATTGCGATTTTTTTTATCGCAAATATGATGAAGAATATAAATCGGCCAAAAACGGTGAAAAAAAATGTTTTTTTATATTTTTTTTTTGGATTTGTATTTTAGCAAAAAGTAAGAAATTTGTGTTTTTTTGCAAAATTGTCGCTCTTCTTTTGTTTATAGCGGCGATCAGAAATGACGCAGAGGGGATCAAATACCACCAAAAGAAAGCTCTATTTGTGGGAAAAAAAGGACGCAAATTTCGTTTGGGTACAACGTCGCACGACCGCGTAATTGTCAGTTAAAGCGACGCATCGCCGAATCGCAAAAAGGGCTCCGGTCCTAAAGCTGGAAATCCTTCCGGTCCTTAAGTGGTTAAGCAGGGGGACACGTTTGGCACTGCAGGATTTGAGTCCCTGGCGGCGTAATGTGTTACTGATGGTAGCCTTTGTTACTTTGGTCCCAGCTCTCTGCAGGTCATTCACTAGGTCCCCCCGTGTGGTTCTGGGATTTTTGCTCACCATTCTTGAGATCATTTTGACCCCACGGGGTGAGATCTTGCGTGGAGCCCCAGATCAAGGGAGATTATCAGTGGTCTTGTATGTCTTCTATTTTCTAATAATTGCTCCCACAGTTGATTTCTTCACACCAAGCTGCTTACCTACTGCAGATTCAGTCTTCCCAGCCTGGTGCAGGTCTACAATTTTGTTTCTGGTGTCGTTTGACAGCTCTTTGGTCTTGGCCATAGTGGAGTTTGGAGTCTGACTGTTTGAGGTTGTGGAAAAAAAAACAAATAACTCCTGTGCACGGATTTGTCAAACAAGAGACAAGAGAAGAATGGAGAGTACAGAAAAAATCCTTTGAAAACGTAGCATTCACTCTACACTTGAGAGGCCTTGCTGCCCTCCTCAGGACCATGGGCATCCAAGAGGTACTACAGAAAAATCACAAGAGAGGGGCGCACCGACCTAGTGCAATACCGTTACAAAGTTTATTAAAAACAAAGAAATAAAATATACTCACAAATGGAGATATAAAAGGCATCATAACACGAAGTGGAAAAAATTCCGCCAAGGAACTAATCAATCTCCACCTCAGCAGGGGGACCGGACGGCATCCGTATGACCAGGCTGACGTGTTTCCAGGGCGAACCCTCTTCCTCAGAGCCTTGGAAGAATATTTTCCACTTCGTGTTATGATGCCCTTTATATTGCTCCGTTTGTGAGTATATTGTATTTCTTTGTTTTTAATAAACGCTGTAACGGTATTGCACTAGGTCGGTGGGCCCCTCTCTTGTGTTTTTTCTGTTTGAGGTTGTGGACAGGTGTCTTTTATACTGATAACTAGTTCAAACAGGTGCCATTAACACAGGTAACGAGTGGAGGACAGAGGAGCCTCTTAACCACTTCAGCCCCGGAAGGTTTTCCAGCTTTAGGACCAGAGCACTTTTTGCGATTCGGCACTGCGTCGCTTTAACTGACAATTGCGCGGTCGTGCGACATTGCATCCAAACAAAATTTGCGTCCTTTTTTTCCCACAAATACAGCTTTCTTTTGGTGGTATTTGATCACCGCTGCATCATTTCTTATCGCCGCTATAAACAAAAGAAGAGCGACCATTTTGCAAAAAAACCCAAATTTCTTACTTTTTGCTAAAATTCAAATCCAAAAAAAAAATATAAAAAAACATTTTTTTTCACCGTTTTTGGCCGATTTATATTCTTCCTCATATTTGCGATAAAAAAAATTGCAATCGGCGTTTATTGATTGGTTTGCGCAAAAGTGGCCGCGTTTACGGATGATGAGAATTCATTTCTGGGGTTTTTATTTTTTTTTTATTTTTTACTAGTAATGGCGGCGATCTGCGATTTTTAGCGGTACTGCGATATTGGGGCGGATATGTCGGACATTTTTGACACTTTTTTGGGACCAATGACATTTATTCAGCGATCAGAAATTTAAATGTCCACTGATTACTGTATAAATGTCATTGGCAGTGAAGGGGTTAACCTGGGGGGGAGAGCTAGGGGTTAACTGTGTTCCCTGGGCGTGTTCTTACTGTGGGGGGGTTGGGCTAACATGGGCATGAGAGATCTAACTGATCCCAGTGACAGGGATCAGTAGATCTCTCATGCCCCACTGACAGAGCGGGGAACCGCCGTGTTTACATCGGCGGTTCCCCGTTCTTTTCCCTGTAGCCGCTCATCGCGGCTCGCTGGCGGACATCGGGTCCACCCGAGCCGCGGGCACACTCCTCTGGTGGCCAAAAGCAAATCGCCGTTTATTTACGGCGATTCGCGCAGGGCTCCCCCACTGCCGCCGTAAAAAGACGGCGCGCGGTGGGGAACCGGTTAAAGAAGAAGTTACAGGCCTGTGAGAGCCAGAAATCTTGCTTTTTTGTAGGTGACCAAATACTTATTTTCCATCATAATTTGCAAATAAATTCTTTAAAAATCAGACAATGTGATTTTCTGTATTTTTTTTCTCATTCTGTCTCTCATAGTTGAAGTGTACCTATAATGAAAATTGCAGGCCTCTCTCATCTTTTTAAGTGGGAGAACTTGCACACTTGGTGTCTGACTAAATACTTTTTTTGCCCCACTGTGTGTATATATATATATATATATATATATATATATATACACAGTATCTCACAAAAGTGAGTACACCCCTCACATTTTTGTAAATATTTTATTCTGTCTTTTCATGTGACAACACTGAAGAAATTACACTTTGCTACAATGTAAAGTAGTGAGTGTACAGTTTGTATAACAGTGTAAATTTGCTGTCCCCTCAAAATAACTCAACACACAGTCATTAATGTCTAAACCGCTGGCAACAAAAGTGAGTACACCCCTAAGTGCAAATGTCCAAATTGGGCCCAAAGTGTCAACAATTTGTGTGGCCACCATTATTTTACAGAAAATCAGCAATAATCAAGTGCTAAGGAATATCCAAGGACACAGTGAGGCTTCATCAATAGAAAAAATTGTCACATTTATTTTCATTAGTAACAGTTAAAAACAATGTAAACGATAAGATCATCAATTACCAAAAAGCCAGATGTAAAAAAAGTCCAAATATGGGTGAAAAATGGTGGAAGTTAAATTGGGGTTAAAACAGTAAGATAGGAAAATAATGAGCTGTGCTCCTATGGAGCTATCAGTGTGAACATCAGCATTAGCCCCATCATGTCAGGCACCCTGTCATGAAGTGAAAACAAAGCTGCCACTCACTGATTCTGTGGGTGGGTACCTGTCAGGGAGAGATCGGAGAGGTCACCATGTGCCATCCAAGGGGGAAGGGAGGGTGGATTCCACCTGCCTTGCGATGCAGACCCGATGGTTGTGTCTCACTCTGCGGGAGGTGAGCTTCTCTCCGCTTCTCACCGCTTCTCACCACCACAGTTGGTCCTGCTGTGATGATGTGGGCTGTCGGCTCGTGGAGAGGTGTGCACTGCGATTGGCTTGGACCTGCACTGACTGCTGGGGTGGCTGAATGCAATAGCCTGTCACATGTTTTGTGCTTCGGCACTTTGTCAAGTCATGTGACAGGCAAGGAAGGGGAGTGATTTATAGTTACTTGTCAATTGTTAACCCTTTAGGTTTTGGTGACCCCGGAAGTATCAATAAGAACATGGCCATCTCCCGGTGACACGCTGGGACTCTAATGCACTTCTAATTATGTATAATTAGTAATTGGCCCTATATATTGACGGACCGGGGGGTGCATGATGAATGTGACAGCCCCATAGGGGTACTTCATAAATAACCATAAAAAATATATATATTTTTTAAAAACATCAAATTGAAAAAAATTAAGAATAAAATACATTTAAAACTTGAGCTGTATATGCAATAAGCCTCTATATGCAAAAAAAAACAAAAAACACAGACGCATGAAAATTGATAAACAAAAAAAAAACAAAAAAAAAAACGCATTAAAAATTGATAAACCAAAAAAAAAAAAATAACACGGTTTCCAGGATTAGACTAGGTGATTGGTGTCCATTTCTTCATTTAGGCCATAAGGAGATAAAGTATTTAATTTGAAGATCCAAAAAGCTTTACAAAGAAGTGCACATTTGTCATTGAATGTGAGAGACCTGTCTGTGATTTTTTCAATAACCATGACCTCCAAGCATTTAATGTCATGGTTATGGTGAGTTAAAAAATGGCGGGGTACACTATGTTGATCATCACCCTTGTGTATGAGCCTTCTATGTTCTCCTATTCTCTTTTGGAGAGGGCGTATTGTTCGGCCTACATAAAGTAAATTGCATGGACATCTCAGGATGTAGATGACAAAATCTGAGGAACACGTGATGAACTGCCTGATGTGGAATGCTTGGCCCTTGGAATCAGTTACGCTGGACTTGCCATGATGTATAAACTGGCAGGTTAAGCAAGCTCTCTTCCGACATTGGAAGATCCCCGTCCTGATGTCAAAGAATGTTATTCGATCGAGTGTTGCTTTCCTGTTTGAGCTTGCTTGGAGCCAAAATATTTTTGAGGGTTTTGGCTCTTCTGAAGGTGATCTGGGGGACATCTGGTAATACTCCTTTTAGTTTCGGGTCTAGTTGTAAAATCTTCCAGTGGTTACGGATAACCCGCAAGATCTTTCTATATTTATTGTTATAGCCTGTAATAAATCTAATTCCATTTTGTTCATGATTATTAGAGGGAATCAGACTTGTCTCCTGACTTTTATGTTTTTGGAAAGCCTCCTCTACTAGGGGTTCTAGGAATGCTTTTTCCAGAATTTTTTTGGGGCTAGGGATCTCCCCTGATCCTCATAATCCTCCTGCTTTGTACAGTTATGCTCAGGCATCTGAATTGGCCTCCTGGAATATTTTTTCCTCAATGATGGATGATGACAGCTGGTGTAGTTTAGATAGGGGTTACTGCTCGTCGGTTTGCAGTGGTTGGAAGAAATGATGGTATGATTTTCATGTGATAGTTCCAGATCCAAAAATATTAATTTGGTTTGGTCAATCACATGGGTGAAGCTTAGGCCCAGCTTGTTGTTATTACAATGGGCAGCGAAGGCCTCAAATTCATTGATTGTCCCACTCCAGATGATTAGAATATCCTCAATGTAACAACCATAATAAACCAGAAGTCGAGCAAATTGATTGTTGTTCCAAATGGAGTGTTCTTCCCAGTAAGCCATGGCGATATTGGCATAGCATGGGGCAAAGTTAGCTCCCATTGCTGTGCCTTGTGTCTGAAGATAAAACTGGTCCAGGAAGGTAAAATAAATATGTTTAAGGTAGAATTCAGTGCCTTCGATTACAAAATGTGCCTGTCGGGAATTGATCATTATATAAGAAGTACTGCAATGCTCTGATCCATACATCATGGGGGATTTATGTGTACAGCGAGCTGACATCCAGGGAGGCCCAGAAGTAGTGATCCTCCCATCTATACTGGTGTAGGATTTCCAGAACATGCCCTGTGTCCTTGATGAAGGCCAGAAGCCTCCAAATGATTGGTTGCAGAAAGTGGTCTATATATTGTGACAAGTGTAAGTATTCGCCAGCACACCAAGGATTACCGTCCAAAAGTTTTTTATTCAAAGAGAGATCACATCACAGAAAGTGCAATGTTTCGGAGCCACGCAGGACCCCTTCATCAGGCATGTGATGATCACATGCCTAATGAAGGGGTCCTGCGTGGCTCCGAAACATTGCACTTTCTGTGATGTGATCTCTCTTTGAATAAAAAACTTTTGGACGGTAATCCTTGGTGTTCTGGCGAATACTTACACTTGATTGACACTTCCAGTATCCAGCTGGGAATCGCTGCAGCACCCACCCCTACACAGGCCTTACTTTTCCAGAAAGGTGTGTTTTGGAAGATTGACAAGATTATATATTGCGACAGACCACTAAGACAGCTATTAGTGCTGGCCCAATGGGACGCCCCGGTGGCTTATTTAAGGACTTGTGTACCTTGGGCAGATGGTAAAAGTAAGGAGTGCTGTTAATTTCAGGTAGTAAAAATTGCCCCTCTTTCTTGTCTAGGACTCCATCTCCATAGGCCTTGTTAACTAGGATTTTAAGCTTATTTTGAAACTCAGAAAGGGGGTCTCTCCTTAATGTTGTATATGTGTTATGATCAGACAGGAGTCGATGGGCCTCATCTAGATAATCTTTTTTGTTTTGAACCACAATGCCTTTATCTGCTGGTTTGACAATGATGTTGTTCAATTCCAATTCTCTCAGAGATCTCTTTTCATCTTGGGTCAAATTGTTGTTATTTTTCTGATTTGTATTGCACATGGCAATAAAGTCTTGATATACTGCTTGTGAAAGGTATCAATATATTGGCCTTTGGATTTAGTTGGAAAGAAGGAAGATTTTCTCTTTGGGCCCGTGTGTTTGACCTCTGGATCAATATACCAATCGACCGGTTGTGTGCTTGTGAAACCTTCCTCCCAGAGGTGGCCCAGAATCTTGATAGCTTCCAAGTCTTCGTCATCATCCAATATGTCATTGGGTTCTGCTGAGGTTGTATGTTCAATTTGCCCGCTGTTATGAATCTCCTGTTTTGAATTGAAGAAATGTTGTTTCAACGTTAACAATCTAGTGAAGTTGATAAGGTCTTTGAATAGGCCAAATTGGTTGGGTCCCCTTGAGGGGGCAAAACTTAGACCCTTTCTCGGGAGGGACATTTCTGCCCCGTTTAAGCTGTAGGTTGACAGGTTGAAATTTTTGATCGTGCTCTCAGCCTGGTTCAGCAATTCTCTTTCCTGTCTTTTTTGTTGCTTATATTGGCTCCGTTTTCCTCCTCTTCTTCCTCTGACAGTTTTCTTTTGTTTTTTTCTTTTATGGTGCTCGTTGGAGACTGTACTAAAAACGACTGTTTCAGTGTTGAGGTACTATTTTGCAAAGGGGACCCTGTTTCGTCCATGGTTTGCATTGTTATGCCCTCTGGGTTCTGGGAGAAGGTCTCTAAGTCCCTCATTAGAGGGCTAAAATTGTTGGAAGTAGGTAAATTGAAGCCCAATGTGGGCTGAGTGCTCCTTGAAGGGGGTGGGGCCTCCTTGTGTTTCACTGTTAGTGGTGGTACCTTATCCGTGATTGCATGTTGCACTTTTGGATTTAACTTGGTTGAAGGTTCATTTCTTCCGGGTATAGATTCCTGAAGATATTCCAATCCTTTGGCTGATAGGGAAGAGGGTGGGAGCAAGGGAAGCGATGGTTGTTTTCCTATCATTGCTGGTGGATTTCATCTGGTGCTTGGGGGGACCCCTTTATAGGGGGAACATTGGGGTCGATGTTGAGGCTTTTTCCATTGGTTGGATGTAGAGTCCTTAGTTGCTTTCGGGGGTGCTGGATTGCCCATCCTGATTATTTTGGAGTCTCCTTCTTTCCAGTTGAACACTTTATTCATCCTATAGTCTTCTATGTCCCTTTGAAGTTTTTTGTTTTTTTTGTCCACCATGCAGTCCTGCATGCTTTTGTAGTTTTTTTTTTCCAGTACTTCAAGCCATTTGTTGTGAAGACAGGATGATTTGCATTTTTCTACTTCTTTTGTGGCATTAAGCACTCGTGTTTTGGCTATTTCTAGCTTTCTTTTCCTCTGATCTATTGCACATTGCATCCACTTGGTGGTGCAAAATTCTGCTACCTTCTCCCAGTCCTTTCAGAGATCTGGATTGAGGAAATTGCATTGTTTTTTAATGCGTAGGCCCCTAGGGGTGATTTTGAGATCCAAATAGTGTTGGAGAAAGGACAAGTCCCACCATTGTGTATCTTCATATTCTCTAGCATGTTGCAAACTTAAAAACGCTTTCCTCATTGAAACCAACCCCAACACAAACAAACCTGTATGAATAAATAAATAAATAAATACGTAGCCTATGACAGCCCTAAAATTGATTATGGACTATGAAGATTGCTGTAAACTACACAACTATATGGTTGTAGATGTATATTATTACTTACTGTTAATGAAACAGTTTTAAGCAATATGAAACCTTATTCATAACAATACATTGCATTAGTAAGACATTGAACATTTTCAAATAAAGTAAATTGAATTAAGGCTAACAAATAACAACCTATTTTAAAAGTTCATCAGAGCATGTGTCCAGCTGCAATAGTGGCCAATAAGGCCTTATCTCATGTCTCAAAAATTGTAGTTGCATACGGTCGTCCTGCTGGAGCAGCCTAGGATGTTTCCCAGAGAGATAACATAGATAGCATAAAAATCCAGCGCTTTCCTTGCAAAATTGTAGACTCTAGTGAGACAATTGAGTTAGTTGGTTTATTGCCTCTGATAATCCCTGCTGCTCTGTATTAACCCCTGGGGGAGTGAACCAGAAATGCAGCAATAATCAAGCGCTAAGGATTATCCAAGGACACAGTGAGGCTTCACTGGTCATATTTATTTTCATAAGTAACAGTTAAAAACAATGGAAAAGATAAGATCATCAATTACCAAAAAGCCCCATGTAAAAAAAAGTCCAAATATGGGTGAAAAATTATGGAAGTTAAATTGGGGTTAAAACAGTAACATAGGAAAATAATGAGCTGTGCTCCCATGGAGCTATCAGTGTCAACATCAGCACTAGCCCCATCACGTCAGGCACCCTGTCACGAAGTGAAAACAAAGCCGCCACTCACTGATCCTGCGGGTGGGTACCTGTCAGGGAGAGATCGGAGAGGTCACCATGTGCCATCCAAGGCGGAAGGGAGGGTGGATTCCACCAGTTTTCTCAAAGAGAATAACAAGCTCCTCCAGGAAACCCTGTCCCGGACACAAGAGCACAACAAACGGGCTTTTGATAGAAGGAGGCGGGGGGAGCTGGACCTGCAGCCAGGCGACCAAGTCTGGCTTTCCACCAGGAATTTAAAGCTTTCTTGCCCCTCAAGGAAACTAGGACCTAAATTCATGGGGCCCTTCTCAGTCAAGAGAAGAATCAATAGAGTGGCTTATGAGCTGAACCTCCCCTCTTCGCTCTGAGTACATCCAGTATTCCCTGTCACCTTGCTTAAACTCGTAACAAGGGATCAGTTTCCAGGAAGGAACATGGCTCCACCTGAACCGGTTCTTGTGCATGGAGAGGAGGAGTACGAAGTCGAGGACACCCTCGACAGCAGAAGAAGAGGGGGGCTTGATACAGTACCTGGTCAAGTGGAAGGGGTATGGACCAGAAGAAAGCTCCTGGGAACCTGAAAGGCACATCCATGCCAAGGAGCTTATCCGGTCATTTTGGAGGACTCATCCGGATCTGAAGGGCCAGCTGGGCATCCTTGGGAGGGGGGGCAAGGTTATTAGAAGACCTGTGCTCAAGGACTTGTTAGCGCTTTTTTGCGCTTTTGCGCGTATTCTCGCGTGCCCGTGCGCGCACAAGCAATGGAAACGGCACCAAATGACTCTATTTAGGCTGCGTGCACCCTGCAGCAAGTGATGTCTGATCTACAGCATGTGAATGCTTCCTGTGAGACCTGTAACCTGTTATCTGTTCCTGTGACCCGGCCTGTCCAGACTTTGTCTGATCTCCACCTGCACCACCCCCCACTTTGCCTACGACCACTCTCCTGCTTGATCCCAGTGTACTTCTGCTGTCTGCCTGTTAAAGACTCTGCCTGGACCCGACTATCCACCAGCCTGCTCCTTCTGTACCGCACTGCCAGCCCGTTCATGACCTGGCCTGTACGACCACGCTTCAGTTTGCACGAGAGCTCCAACGGACTTCCAACCACCACCAGTGACCCAGTCTGACCCTCATGCCATCCTGCACTCCCGAGCCACCTGTCTGCTCTACCAGGGGTTCCCAAGTCAGGGTAGTAAGGGAGGTTGCCTACTGCATAAGTCAGACTCATCCACGTTACAAGGGTAAAGTTGCAGAACTCATCCTGCCTGCGCAGAGGGTGCAGAGGATGAAACATCTTCAGGATTCCTTGAAGAAAAGTTTGTGCTTTCCAGACCCTGGGAGGTTACCATGTCCTGCTGCTGGTCCTGGAGTTAATACCCAGTTATTTCACCCAATATTTATTTTCTTATATGAATTGATGTATTGTGATATTTATATTAATATGTTCATCATGGTCAATCCCCTTCTCTTTCTTCTCCCTCTCTTTTCTCTTTTACTTCCCCTCTTCCCTTTTCTCTCTTCTTTTTCCTTTTCTTCCTCCCCTGTTCTCCCCCCGCCTTCCCTCTCCTTATATCCTCTTCCACATTTTTTCTCCCTTCCCCCCATTGGGGTCCACACCTATTGTCTACTTGTCTTGACAGGCCACGGCCCTGCACATCCACTCTACTTTCGGTCCAGCGTTGATCTACTGCCACCCACCACCGGTTGCTGCCACCGTTCTGAGTGTGGATGATGTGCGTTCCCCCCCGGCGGGTGGGCTCCACCAGAGGGTGCCCGGGATGGCCGTTCACTCTGGCTTCCTATGGGCCCCTCTGTGTAGGAGCAAGCTTCTTGTCTCTGTGGACTTCCGCCCACCGAGACACATCTGCCGGCGGGGGATTGATGCATGATGTCACACCGCCCATTGGGGGCGGGGCACGCCACTCTCCTGGGGGGCTGTCTGGCATGTCTGTGATTGCCCACCTGCAGTTGGATGGCCGGCACCCTCTTTCCTTGTCCTCGGATTGGCTACTGACAGGGATTAATCTTCCATATAAGCCAGGTTAGTACATTCCTGGCTTTCACCCAGCCCACTACATTGGTGACGTGGCTTGCCTCTGGTTAACATCAGGTAACACACACATGCTCATCATGGACTCACATGCCCTGAACTCCAAAACATATCGGGATGATCGCAGGATTTGCCCCTAGATTTCACTTAAATGTGGTTATACATGCGTTCAACCTCTGCATATTGAGTACTGTTATTCCATATTGTATTTTGGCACTCAAAATTGTCATTGTTTGTACAATATATACAGTCAGGTCCATAAATATTGGGGCATCAACACAATTCTAATCTTTTTGGCTCCATACACCACCACAATGGATTTGAAATGAAACAAACAAGATGTGCTTTAACTGCAGACTTTCAGCTTTATTTGAGGGTATTTACATCCAAATCAGGTGAACGGTGTAGGAATTACAACAGTTTGTATATGTGCCTCCCACTTTTTAAGGGACCAAAAGTAATGGGACAATTGACTGCTTAGCTGTTCCATAGCCAGGTGTGTGTTATTACCTCATTATACCATTTACAAGGAGCAGATAAAAGGTCCAGAGTTCATTTCAAGTGTGCTATTTGCATTTGGAATCTGTTGCTCTCAACTCTCAATATGAGATCCAAAGAGCTGTCACTATCAGTGAAGCAAGCCATCATTAGGCTGAAAAAAACAAAACAAACCCATCAGAGAGATAGCAAAAACATTAGGTGTGGCCAAATCAACTGTTTGGAACATCCTTAAAAAGAAAGAATGCAACGGTGAGCTCAGCAACACCAAAAGACCCGGAAGACCACGGAAAACAACTGTGGTGGATGACCAAAGAATTCTTTCCCTGGAGAAGAAAACACCCTTCACAACAGTTGGCCAGATCAAGAACACTCTCCAGGAGGTAGGTGTATGTGTGTCAAAGTCAACAATCAAGAGAAGACTTCACCAGAGTGAATACAGAGGGTTCACCACAAGATGTAAACCATTGGGGAGCCTCAAAACAGGAAGGCTAGATTAGAGTTTGCCAAACAACATCTAAAAAAGCCTTCACAGTTCTGGAACAACATCCTATGGACAGATGAAACCAAGACCAACTTGTACCATTGTGATGGGAAGAGAAGAGTACGGAGAATGAAAGGAACTCCTTATGATCCAAAGCATACCACCTCATCAGTGGAGCATGGTGGTGGTAGTGTCATGGCGTGGGCATGTATGGCTGCCAATGGAACTGGTTCTCTTGTATTTATTGATGATGCGACTGCTGACAAAAGCAGCAGGATGAATTCTGAAGTGTTTCGGGCAATATTATCTGCTCATATTCAGCCAAATGCTTCAGAACTCATTGGACGGCACTTCACAGTGCAGATGGACAATGACCCGAAGCATACTGTGAAAGCAACCAAAGAGTTTTTTAAGGGAAAGAAGTGGAATGTTATGCAATGGCCAAGTTAATCACCTGAGCTGAATCCGATTGAGCATGCATTTTACTTGCTGAAAACAAAACTGAAGGGAAAATGCCCCAACAACAAGCAGGAACTGAAGACAGTTGCAGTAGAGGCCTGGCAGAGCATCACCAAGGATGAAACCCAGCGTCTGGTGATGTCTATGCATTCCAGACTTCAGGCTGTAATTGACTGCAAAGGATTTGCAACCAAGTATTAAAAAGTGAAAGTTTGATTTATGATTGTTAATCTGTCGCAATACTTTTGGTCCCTTAAAAAGTGGGAGGCACATATACAAACTGTTGTAATTCCTACACCGTTCACCTGATTTGGATGTAAATACCCTCAAATTAAAGCTCTGCAGTTAAAGTACATCTTGTTTGTTTCATTTCAAATCCATTGTGGTGGTGTATAGAGCCAAAAAGATTAGAATTGTGTTGATGTCCCAATATTTATGGAAAACAAGAGGAAAGAAAGGCGCACGCACCTAGTGCATTACCAAAAACAATTTTATTAAAATTGATAACAAGAGAGGGTTCTTGTTATCAATTTTAATAAAATGAATAAAATTGTTTTTGGTAATGCACTAGGTGCGTGCGCCTTTCTTTCCTCTTGTTTTTTAGTTATTTTCGGATTTCCCCGTCCGTGGAGGGCTGCACGCATCAATCCATTTACCTTTGTCCAGTCGGTAGTCTGCCATAAGAGAGGACTTACCAGCGCGGGAATTTTTCAACCTTTTTCTTCTGTATATGTTCCCAATATTTATGGACCTGACTGTATATGTTTGTTTTATTGCTTCTAAAAAAAATCTCTCATGACTCTTGAAACTTTTTTTAACTACTAAGAACTAATAAAATTGTATATTTTTTTATATTTCCTCTCAATCCTTTATACATTCTCTGACTTTAAAGTCCAGGGGGATCCTCCATGAGGTTTCAGTTCTCATACTGATTCCTTTTAGTATTTTTCTACCTGGTCCTGGACAATGTGTTTCTGAAGCTTCGGTCATTCAGAGACAGAGTGGTGGAGAAGGAGGCTGGCTGAGCGATGCCTTTAAAAAATGTTTCAGTCCTCAGCACCCAGGCCTGATAGATTCAAGCAACCATCGTCAGTGTCTGCATTATATGGTGCAGGAATATATAGGGGCAAGAGCAGACTTGGAGACCTTTCCAACTGAGAATCCACTTAGTTACTGGGTCTTGAGGATGCACCACTGGCCGGAACTTACTCAATATGCAATTGAGCTACTGGCCTGTCCTGCATCCAGCGTGCTTTCTGAACAGACATTCAGTGCTGCTGGAAGGTTCGAAACCGATCATAGAGTGCTCCTGTCCACAGACTCATTTGATAGGCTCACATTTATAAAAATGAATCGGTCCTGGATCAGCAGCTATCAAGCCCCTGATGCTGATGTTAGGGATCTGGGATCCCTTGAAGACTGCCACTGCTCCTATTCCTCTTGTCCATGCTCTAGAACAATATTTTGTATTTAGGGCACCAGCAACACCCAAGGCCCAATTTTTCTGCACCTGGTTTACAGGGGCATGCCATAGCAATTTTAAATTAATTTAAAACAGCAGGGCCCATTCCTGCGTCCAACAAAAGTAACTGCAAGGGGTTACAGTGTTCTGGCACCGCCAGCACCCAAGGCCCAAGTTTTCGCCACCTGTTGGACTGGGGGCTTTCGTCACAATTTGTAAACTAATTTACATCATGTCCTGTTCCTCCGTCCAACAAGAGTAACTGCAAGGGGTTACAGTGTTCTGACACCGCCAGCACTCAAGGCCCAATTTTTCGCCACCTGTTTGACTGGGGGCTTTCGTCACAATTTGTAAACTAATTTGTGTACAGCAAAGTGCAGCACTACTGAAAAGTCAAAGCTAAATGTGCAAAATCAATTAAATGAGTCCATATGAAATAAATTGAGAGTACGGTCTATAAGTGATCATAAAGGAAAAAACTGTGCATAAACTT
Organism: Glandirana rugosa; assembly: GCA_018402905.1. Classification (NCBI taxonomy): domain Eukaryota; kingdom Metazoa; phylum Chordata; class Amphibia; order Anura; family Ranidae; genus Glandirana; species Glandirana rugosa. The sequence goes on along the minus strand of BLSH010415473.1, from coordinate 295,586 downwards.
CGCTTCATAGCTGTGTGATCCACCCGCATGCAATGTGAGCCTCCACCAAGTCAGGATGGGGTACTCTTACCAAAATCAGTAGAGCATATGCACATCTGGTTAGAAATCATCAGAGGTACTCCACAACATCAAATGGTCAACACTATCGACACTGGTCTGCCTTCACCAGATGGTAGCTTGCCAGGACCATGAGCATACGTATACCAAGGAGTATCAGGTGAGAGTGAAAAATACAGTATGTGGTCACAGTAAACCTCAGGGTTACACCTGAGTAGGAGTTGGGGTGAGGCAACTGTTTGGAGTGCTGCAAGTTTGCTGGAAGCTGCCAAATAGCCAGACTGGAACCGTGGTAACCCTGAGGTTTACTGTGACCACATACTGGATTTTTCACTCTCACCTGATACTCCTTGGTATACTATATTGAGTACCTCATGAGATCAGTCATCCTAACGGATATAAATAGATACTGGGGGTGCCTCATCCAAAAATCGAATAGTGGAAAGAGGGTGTGTGAATAATTTGTGGTCCCCAAACCACACTCACACTGTCTAATTGGACAAAATATTCCCGTGAAAACCCAGGGGATCGGACTATCACGGCACCACTGTGTTGAGTTAAACAAACTTTACATCATAATTAAAATTGTTCAGTTTATTTATACAAGCATAAAATATTGTTTATCAAAAGAACATCAATACATAAAAAAAAATTTTTGTCTCCAGGTAAACCTATTTCTTCCACATGGGAGGATAGACAAACACCCAGATGTGAAACAAGATGGTTGAGGAGTTGAGCCAAGGATATCTAGAATACTCTACATGTTTTGCGGGCATGAAACCGCTTCTTCAGGAGAGATGTCAACATACTCACTCACACCAGGGGGCGCAAACCAGTAGGCCAAAGCTCCCCGTCGGCCGAGAAGGGGTAGTGTAAGGGAAATAGGTACATTTCTTAATGTTGGGTACCTGAAATGACCATATAGCAATTTAATAGACGTCCCCAGAACACATGTACCATCCACATGGATATTAGTAAAGCCCAGGGCTGCATGTGGTGTGTGCTTGTGCCGGGGACCATTCCAAAACCCAGGGGCATGCCATAGCAATTTTTAAACTAATTCAAAACAGCAGGGCCCATTCCTGCGTCCAACAAGAGTAACTGCAAGGGGTTACAGTGTTCTGGCACCGCCAGCACCCAAGGCCCAATTTTTCACCACCTGTTGGACTGGGGGCTTTCTTCACAATTTGTAAACTAATTTACAACATCAGGCCCTGTTGCTCCATCCAACAAGAGTAACTGCAAGGGGTTACTGTGTTCTGTCACTGTCAGCACCCAAGGCCCAATTTTTCACAACCTGTTTGCCTGGGGGCTTTCATCACAATTTGTAAACTAATTTACAACAGCAGGGCACGAGCCAAAATTTAAAAAAAAATGACGTGGGGTTCGCCCCCAAAATCCAAACCAGGTCCTTCAGGTCTGGTATGGAATTTAAAGGGACCCCGTGCCTAAATTAAAAAAAAAATGACGTGGGGTCCCCCCAAAATCCAAACCAGGCCCTGGCATGGCATGGCCCTGGCATGGCAGGAGGGGGTGGGGACGAGCGAGTGCCTCCCCCTCCAAACCATACCAGGCCACATGCCCTCAACATGGTGAGGATGCTTTGAGGTCGCCCCCAAAGCAGCTTGTTCCCATGTTGATGGGGAGAAGGGCCTCATCACCACAACCCTGGCGGGTGGTTGTGGGGGTCTGCGGGCAGGGGGCTTATCAGAATCTGGAAGCTCCCTTTAATAAGGGGGCCCCCAGATCCCAACCCCTCCTATGTGAATAGGTATGGGGTACATTGTACCCCTACCCATTCACCAAAAAAGAAGTGTAGTGGTACAAAAAACAAGAGGCAGTTTTTGACAAGTCCTTTATTGTGTAAAATAGCCCTTCTTCTTTCTTCTTTCTTCCTCCATCTTCTCCTGGCCTGGTCCTTCTTCTGGTCTTCTGCTTCTTCTTTTAGTCCCCTTCCTTCCTCTCTTCGTCTTCAATCTTCATCTTCTTCTTCCTTTTTCTTTCACCGCTGCCCCTCTCCCCGCTGCTGCAGCCCGGCCGCTGCACTTCTCCCAGAATTCAATCTAGTCCAGTCTTCATAATAACACTTCTTTTATAAGAAGGGGCGGGGCAGTTATGTAACTGAGTGGGCCCGCCGCCTTCTGGCGTCATGCGCTGTCAGAGGGGACGGGCCACCCATTTACGTCACTGGGTGGCCCTGCCCCTTCTTATAAAAGAACTGTCATTATGAAGACCGTCCATTATGGGAGATGCACAGGGTTCGGGGTGCAGCAGCGGGGAGAGCGGCGTAGGTGAAAGAAGAAGGAAGAAGAAGATGAGGATTGAAGATGAAGAGAGGAAGCAAGAAGACTGAAAGAAGAAGCAGAAGAAGGACCGAGGCAGGAGAAGATGGAGGAAAACCGGAGGAAGAAAGAAGAAGAGCTATTTTACACAATAAAGTACTTGCTTTTTGTACCACTACACTCCTTTTTTGGTGAATGGGTAGGGGTACGATGTACCCCATATCTATTCACATGGAGGGGGCCGGGATCTGGGGGCCACCTTATTAAAGGGGGCTTCCAGATTCTGATAAGCCCCCCCGCCCACAAACCCCCACAAGCACCGGCCAGGCTTGTGGGGAAGAGGCTCTTGTACCCATCAACATCGGGACAAGGTGCTTTGAGGTGGGGGGGCAAAGCCCCCTCTCCAAAGCACCCATACTCCCCATGTTGAGGGCATGTAGCCTGGTACGGTTCAAGAGGGGGGGGCGCTCGCCCGCCCCCCCCCATCCTAACCGGCCAGGTTGCATGCTCGGATAAGGACCAGGTTTGGATTTTAGGGGGAACCCCACGTCACATTTTTTAAAAATTTGGCGCGGGGCACCCCTTAATATCCAAACCAGACCCGAAGAGCTTGGCTTGGACTGGGGGGGAACCCCATGTACTTTTTTCAGCGATTTTTTGTATATTGCCGGGAACCGGCAATACATTACAGCCGTGATTTTAAAAGACAATTTTTCCTATGGAAATATCATTTTGCTCTGCACCTCACAGAGATGCGCCCTTTTACAGACAGACTAAGGACACCCCCAGGCACAATATTTAAAGGAATTTTTCAATTTTTTTTCACTTTAAGCATTATTAAAATCACTGCTCATGAAAAAATGATTGATTTAAAAACTTTTTTTTTCATTGATACATGTCCCCTAGGGCAGGACCGGGGTCCCCATACACTTTTTATGGCAATTACATTGCATATCAGCCTTTAAAATGAGCACTTTTGATTTTTCATGTTCGGGTCCCATAGACTTTAATGGTGTTCGAATGTTTGAGCAAACTTTTTGCCTGTTCGCATGTTCTGGTGCGAACCGAACCGGGGGGTGCTTGGCTCATCCCTAGTGGTCAACTCTATAGTATAGTGGTTTCCTTAATTACCTTCAAAGGTTACAGCTACGAGTTTGAATCCTACCGATGTTATCACCACACCTTGCATTGTACTCAGCATTATATACTGAAAATATGTGAAGACATATTTGCCATTGTGCTGTGGCAGTACCCAGGTCCCCATACAGTTTTTATAGCAAATAATTTTCATACAAACCTTCAATGGATTTTGCGGGTTCAAGCCCAATTGACATCAGCTATTCCCACATATGCCGATTAAGAAGGCATATTTGTGGCAATAGCGCAATTTCACGTTCGCATGATAGCCCAGTTGAAATCCTAACTGACTTAAATGGGTATTATTTTTAGGCGTCGCGTGATCGCATATTCGCGCTATAGTGAATTAGCCCCCAAGTGTATAGAATAATAAAGTTTGGGCACGTGGCTTGGCGCGCGGAGCAGATGGCCACATGTTAGAAGAGCTCTTGCTGTACGGATGTCAGGGAAGTGTTCGTGGAAGAGCTGGCAAAGGTTCCAGTATCCAAGATGGCTGCTCAGTCCTGCACAGGCGCCATAGCAAACGGCACCCATTAACGAACGATTGTCCAGTACGAACGTTCGTCCGCAAGGCGCGCAAAGCACACCAATCACCAACAAACACCGGCCTATAAAAGGACACCAGTGACTGTCACTAATCGCTGGATTATCTTCAGCTCAGTACCCTGTGTTCCTGAGACCTGTGTTCCTGTGCTTGATTACCTGTTACCGACCCGGCTTCCCTTGACCTGCTCTGATTCTCTCCTGGCTCTGATCCCCGCTTGCTCCATGGACTTCTCCTGCCTTATTGGACTGCCCTATGTGTTTGACCCTCGGCCTGGTCTTGACTCCGCATCTTACCTGATACCTCCACAGCTCCACTTGCACTTCCAAATCAGCTTTGTATCCCCCTGCTGTGCACCCAGAGTACTTCCTCACCTGGAACTGCCACTGAAGCTCCATCTGCAGGCGACCTGTGCTTCTTTGGGCATTACACCTCCTGTCACCAACTCCAGGGGTGTTGTGCACTTAGCCGCAAGGGGAGCCCTCTCATCATCTCAGCCTCCTATACCGGTACGTGACAGTATAATCCAGCCACGATATCGGAGGCTGAAAGAGGCGCTACCCCGCTAGAGACTCTTTGCCAACAAGTTGCCGCCCTCACCCAGGCGGTGAAAGGGTTACAAGAAGTTTATTTCCAGTTGGCCGTCTGCAGAACCTGGCTGTGTCGTCTACTAACCAGAGCCCTCCTGCTGCATCTTCTGCTTCACCTGCCTCTGGACCTGGACAAGCCGCTGCTACCCCCGCTGTGGTATTACCACCTCCAGAACCTTGATGTCAGTCCCCGAACGCTTCTCAGGGGACCAACGAAAGTTCAGGTCATTCCAAAATGCCTGCCTCCTGTTCTTTGCACTACAGCCAAGGACTTTCTCTTTGGAAACAGTAAAAGTAGGGTTCATCATTTCTCTCCTCTCCGATGAACCCCAGTCATGGGCCCACCATCTGCTGGAACAGAAAGACCCTGTGATTAACTCTGTTTCCCTGTTCTTTGATGCTATGCCCCAGCTCTATGGTGATCCTCAATGGGTGGCTACTGCAGAGACTGTTCTTCACTCATTACAACAAGGAAGACGCCCTGTTGAGGATTACACCGTTGATTTCCAGAAGTAGTCCTCTGATAGTGGATGGAATGAGGCCGCCCTAAAGTACCAGTATCAACTTGGCCTCTCAGAGGGCCTTAAAGATGAGTTAGCCAGAGTAGAGGCTCCTGCCACCCTGGAAGGCCTCATCAAATTAGCCATCCAGCTTGACCGTCGTCTGCGGGAATGACGCTCTGAAAGGACCTCTTCTTCATTCAGACCCTCTTAGATGCTGCCCAAGATTCCACCTCCACCTATGCCTGCACCTACCACCTTGCCTGCTGCTGTTCCTGAAGGCGAACCTATGCAGATTGGACTAGTACGGGGTCCCTTGTCTTCTGATGAGAAAATGAGGCGACGTCAGGCCAACCTCTGCCTCTATTGCGGAGGTACTGGACATTTCCTGCGCACCTGTCCGGTGAGACCCAGTAAGTTCGATCCTCCTTGTCCTGTTTATTTTCAAGTCTCCGGGTCTTCTCCAGCTCACCTTGTTCTACCCCTCTAATTACAGGTGGCAGAGGGAACAATCCAGCTACAGGCAATCGTTGATTCCGGAGCTTGCAGCTGCTTTTTGGACATTTCATTGGCAAAGAGACTGATAATTCCTTTAAGTGATAAGAAACAGAGGCTTGAAGTTCATCTGGCTGATAGGACTGTCCCCAGATCAGGTCCAGTGACACAAGAGACTTTTCCTATCTTTGCACAGACTCATTCTGGTCACCAAGAACTTCTCTGTTTCGACATCTTATGTTCACCCATGTTCCCTATCATCCTTGGGATTCCGTGGCTACGGGCACATAACCCTCAGATTGACTGGCCCTCTGGAAAGATTTCCTTCTTATCCGAATACTGTCGGCAAAGCTGTTTTTCTCCAAGACCCGATGACCCCTCAAGTTGCTTGACTGTCCAGCCAGTATCTAACACCAGCCAGGTGGTGCCACCAGCATACCACGAGTTCTTGGACGTTTACGATAAAAAGATGGCCGATGTACTACCACCACATCGACCATATGACAACCCGATTGAATTGCTCCCAGGTGCAGAAATCCCTTTTGGGCGAATTTTCCCTCTATCGGAAAAGGAACTTGACGCATTACGACTATACATAGATGTTGTGTAATATTTCATATACATATACACATAGGTATTTACTGTATTTACAAACTGCATTACATATCAAAGGCCCACAGTTGCTTGCATGGGGGTTGTGGAATTAAGATGCTAATTAGCCTTGAGGGGGTTCATTGTGGCTTGTTTATTTGGTAAACACTAATGTGAGGTTAGGAGAAACCTCCCCCCCAGTGTGAGACGAACACTTAAGTGGACATTCAAGCTAGCAGTGTCTCCCTGCCAGTTCACCTTTCTCTCCATGGGCATGAGGGCACAGTTGGAATGGGACTCTGAATATGTAATATTTACTCTGTTGGATTTTGATCATCTGGTGCAACTATTATGAAATCTGTCTGTCTGAAGTCAAATAAATGTTACTCTCTGGAAGGACTGGGTGCTGCGGAAAATTAATCATAATTATAATAACTCAATAATAACATTCCTCCCATCATTCAATCATTCACTCCATTACTACATCACTACATTGGTGCCGTGCAAGTGACCAGAAGTGCATTTCGGACTTAGTGACAGAAGTCGTGGTGACAACAATCCTGTAAGGTGACAGAAGACCGTGATTACAATAATAACTCAATAATATTAATACTAATTAAAAGGCGTCGTGGGTCAGGAAGGTCTCTCATTGTAAATAAACTGAAGTCTGTCTGTCTAAAGTATTATCAACGTGGTCTACTAGTTTTAGGTTGTCTCATTTATAATGTATAAGTCTCAGGGTAAGGTTGACACGGGAGTACGGGTACCTCTCTTTCCACTTGACCGTCCCTCTGTGACGATCGAACTTACAGGTGAATTCACAAGCAGAGTGTGACCCCCCCTCCAAAGAGGATTGGAGTGTAATCACAAATGGTTTATTTGTTCGGTGTTACTTGG
>BLSH010415473.1:253646-265916 GCA_018402905.1 Glandirana rugosa | reverse complement strand
TCTTAATATGGCTGACCAGGAGCCGAGTCTAAAAAAAAAAAAAAAAAAAAATGTTTTCTTCTTGACGGTGGCATCGCGACCCCCTAGAAATCGGCAATCGACCCCACGGGGTCGCGACCCACGTGTTGAGAACCGCTGCCATAGACCCTGGTTTACAATTAATTACGGGATTTTTAAGCCTAGTAATGGAATTTAATAGATATTTTTTATCTGCACAAATCTCTTTTAGTCCCTCGAAAACAGTTTATATTTCACATACCTCTTTTTAAAAAGTTTATATTGCACAAACCTCCTTTTACACCTCTGGAGTATTTTACCACAAGGGTTCCTTTAAAATAATACCTATCTTTTAAACCTCTCTTTTTAGACCTCTGTCTCTTTTATATATACCCTTTTATTGGGGTATTATACATATATACCACATTTTATATATATATTTTTTATAAATATCTTTTACCAAGATTACATTGAGCCTTGCAACACAATAAACACACTTTTAAGGTTCTACATGTTTCCAGGTATAAAAAATAAGGAGATTGTTTGAGGATACTTAGGTCCTGGGTTTTAGGTGTTTTTGTAAATATTTGAAAGTTTTACAAGATAAAAGCTGGTATTGGATGCTGGGGACAGCTCCAAAAGTACTTGTAATTACAATCTTTCACCACTGGGGACCGTCCAAGCAAATCCAGTGTTAAACAGTCAACCTACTTTATATTAGGATTTGGTTTTAATAATTAATTAATTTTTATCAAAATTCAAATTATCCATATGGTATGTCTTAGAATGAAGGATCCCACCCTTTAATAGAAAAGTGTTAGCAAAAATGTGGTTGTAGTAGGGATTTTTGATCTTAATTACACATTTGGATCGCCCCCACACCCAGCTATATATAGAGATACCACATGTAGGCCTGGTGACACCTCAGAAGAAGTCCATTGGGCGAAACGCGTCAGTGACACCAGATTACACGCAACGTCACTTCCGGTCACATCCAGACACTTCCGGTCCGCAGATTGGAACGCACAAGCCACACGGAGGAAGTGCAAGCTTGCCTTCATCAACAGGAGGGGTGTTTACCCCACACTAAGCGGAGAAGTGTCTTGGACATCAGGCTGTTGAGGAGTGACTGGGTTTTTTACTTTGTTTCCAGTGTTTTTGCATGATCTGAACAAACGTTTGCATGTTTTTATGACTTTTTTTTATAAATAAACCTCATTCATAATTGAATTACACTATGGAGTTGTTCCCATTCCTTCCTTGAATGTGAATTGTATATACCGCGGAGGACCCTTTGACCAACCAACACCCTGGAATATACAACGCAAAAGGAGACCACCATTTGCTACAGGATTGTGGATGCACCTGTGAAAGGAACCAACCACGTCTGGATACACATCCTCGGGAAGCCCCAACCACCTAGGAACCTGGATTAAACCAAACGGAGAACAAGGAGAAACCAACCACCATTCCAAGGATCCCTGTTACACCCGCCTGGGACAGGCGCCTCTGCGCTTTACCCCTGTGTGGGGTGGCGCTGTCCGGTAAGCAGGGTGGAAGTTGGGGAGCACGTGTGCCGCACAAAAGGATTTAATGTTGAACTACTTTTTATGGACACTTTAACTACACTTTTAAGGAAGCAGGATTGGTCATATATTGCATTTGTAACAGTGTATAAATAATTGAATAGGAGAACTGGGGATCGTGTGTACTTAGGTCGCACGAATAGGTTGAACTTGCAGATTGCCACCAGAATACATCATTACTGAATTAAGAAGGGGTAAATATACTTTTGGGAGAACCAGAGATATACCTACCAGTGTGATACTAGCACATTAAGTGATACTAGCATATTTGTCAAACCCAAGGGATCGAGTGTACCTAGGTCGCACGAATAGGTTGAACTTGCAGATTGCCACCAGAATACATCATTACTGAATTAAGAAGGGGTACATATACTTTTGGGAGAACCAGAGATATACCTACCAGTGTGATACTAGCACATTAAGTGATACTAGCATATTTGTCATACCCAAGGAACACTTGGAGAGGTCTTTACCGTATATATCACATAATTATTAGTTGCACAAGCACTTTTTTTACCAGACTTTACCTCGAGTAAATTATATTTTTATACTATCACATCATCACATTTCGCGTTTTATTGTTATAAAAAGGATTTTATCTAATTTACAGACTTATCACCTGTTTTATATATTCACTTGATTTTAGCTGTACTCACCCACAGCATCTTGCAACATTCACCTTATATTAAGCATACTAGCACATTAAGCATACTAGCACATGAAATTTTTTATATGAATTTTTTTGAATTTTTTATATATATAAATTCTGTTTTCACTTTCATTTATTTAACCAATGAGGGGAGCGCCAACCCAGACCTAAATCAGATTGACTCTGCATCTTGCCTGATACCTCCACAGCTCCGCTTGCACTTCCAGATCAGCTTCGGATCCCCCTGCTGTGCATCCAGAGTACTTCCTCACCTGGAACTGCCACTGAAGCTCCATCTGCAGGCGACCTGTGCTTCTTTGGGCATTACACCTCCTGTCACCAACTCCAGGGGTGTCGTGCACTTAGCCACAAGGGGAGCCCTCTCATCATCTCAGCCTCCTATACTGGTACGTGACAACGGGGACAGCTGAGGCTAAAAACAGGCAGATCCTGAAGCATGGACAGACAGCTCAAGACAAACACCCCAAGTCGTTCCCTGAGATCATCCTCCACCCCAGCGACCAAACATATCCCTTTCTACTTCAAAAAGTGCAGCTACAAAGCCGGCACTGAGGAGGACAAGATGGTGCCACCTCACAAGCAAGCAAGGGATGAAGAAGAAGAAGACGATAACATCTCCCTCCCGGTGTCAGAGGATTCGGTAAGGCTTGCACCGCACCACAATCAACCCCTGACATATGCAGACATTGCTGCAGATATCAATAACTCAGTCTCAGCCGCAATAATGGATCTTAAAACTGACCTCATTATAACAAATGGCGTCCAACGAACGGGCAGGCATGAGAAGTAACACGGCCATGCATAGGCTTGAAAATGTTACATCCACACATTCACATCATATGATTATGATGAATTGCCAAATCGAAGATTTGGACAACAGGGGGAGGAGAAAGAATATCAGGGTGAGAGGGGTACCCAAAGACATCACCCCAGAACAGATAAAACCAGCACTGTTCAATTTTCAATAACTTACTGGACAGGCCTTCTGAATCACCCATAGAGATTGATAGAGCTCACAGAGCTCTCAAACCTAGACCCCCAGAAGATGCTCCGCCTAGAGACATCCTGTGCTGCCTGACGAGCTTCACAGTAATAGAAGAAATATTACAGAAAGCTAGGCAAAATGACGCCATAACATTTAATGATAAAGAAATCCAACTTTTCCAAGATTTATCCCCAATCACATTCAAAAAATAGAAGGGTGCTGAAACCACTGCTTGCAATTCTGAAAGAGAAAAATATTAATTACAGATGGAAGTTTCCATTTGCTCTGCAAGCCTCCTTTCAAGGCAAACAACACTTCTTGCATCTGCCATAGGACCTCACCTCCTTCTGTGAAAACTTAAACATTGATTACATTGACCTCCCTGATTGGTATGCTGAATTCCTCTTCCCCCCAGAGCACAACGATATACCCCTGTCACCAAGCACTTCAACAGCCCACAAATCACCACTGGCAAAAGGGAAACACAGCAAAAATCATAACCACACAAGCCTCAACTCGCCCGCAGCTAAAGCACCCAGAACAAAGGAACTTCGCTAAACCATCAAGTAGCATTCCTTCAACAGGATAACTTAATTACTTGAGTCCATCGTTCAAGTTTATGTTTTATTTTTATTTTTGTTTATGGAACCTGTTCCCCAAGTTTGCCCACAGGAGGGCACTGTTGGATAGCAAATCTCCCCTTCTTTACACTACCCTCAACAAACCCAGCTCACAGTACTGATCCAAAATAATTTACTCACAACTCAGTTTAAAGCAGAGTTCCACCCAAAAGTGGAACTTCCGCTGGTTGGATTCCTCCCCCCCTCAAGTGTCACATTTGGCACCTTTCGGGGGGGGAGGGGGAAGAGGACACCTGTCTTTTCCACACATCCGGGAGCTCTGGCCGGCGGCTGCGGCTGCTGACGTCAGCAGCCCGGCTCCCTCCTCCCTGCTCACTCTGCTTCTGGCCGCCTGGCCAATAGCAGAGCGCGGCAGAGCCTCGCGCATGCACAGTAAGGTGCCCGGCGTGAAGCTGTACTGCTACATGTCCGGGTTCCCTTACCCGCGATGGAGGCGGCTGCACCCATCCCCCGATCTGAAGATCGGTGGTGGGTGCAGACATCGCTGGACTCCAGGTAAGTGTCCTATTATTAAAAGTCAGCAGCTACTGTATGTGTAGCTGCTGGCTTTTAATTTTTTTGTTTTACCTCGGACCTCCGCTTTAAAGATGCTTATTGGTAGCTCAGAAAACAGGTGTCAACCCACCTATGCTGAGAAGAGGACAAAATACACCCACATGAGAACTTAGAGAATGTACATCTTATCTAAGAGAAATATCCACCAATAACTTCGGTCTTCTCTGCTGATAGTCTTCAAACTGAATCATTTATCATTTTTTAAGGAACCTGGTACCTTTCAATTTGCCCACAAGAGGGCACTGTTGGTCAACCTTTACTTCATATTCATATTCCTTTTATTTGAACTAATTCATGACGCATTCCACTGTTTAGAAAAGTTTAATATCGGTTCACCAGTATACCGATACAAAGATGATTATTCTAGAACTGGCCTGCTTCATCTTGCTGATACTGGGTTTTTTTTTAGTATTTTTTTTTTTTTTTACAGTCAGAAGGAAATTCTCAATACAGACCCTAGAACAGAAACAAACAGGATGAAAATCTGTCCTCGGTAACACACCAACGTCAAAATACTCTCACAAGAAAGAGACACCCAGAAGAATAAGACAATGTTATCTACAGCACCTATTAATAACAAGGTATTTTTTTAAATCATATAACAAGACACATCACTATGTTCAAATCAATTTCTTAGAGAAGGATGGGATTTTCATGGTGCCACAAAAAGCATACACAAGTTAATTTGCATAAAAAGAGGTTTTTATTTTATATCTCATATAAAAGTTTATGCTACATAAAAATCAATCTCTTTCATTGATTGTTTCCTCGATGTGGGATATATATTTATCATTCCTATACATACATACAAAACTGTTGAAATTTGTTTGAAAACTTGCTATGACTGCCCCATAGTTCTACATGTTTCGCTAGTCACTTCCTCAGGAACAGAGAGGCTGTGAGCAAGTTCTAGATAAACATGAAAAAATAAACAATAATTGCATTTGGATCAAAGTGACAGATACATATAAACCATCTCCGTGCATGTCCAATACAATATTGACACAATGACATTGTTAAATATATGCATTATGCGAAAAAAAAAAAATATATATCTTACCTATGCATGGTAGGGATAAAATCTTTTGTTATCCAAATCAATGAGTTGTCTTTGATAAAATGCCCTCAGCATAAGGGGAAGGCACATAGAGAGAGGGGGTGAAGAAAACACCCCACTTGGAGAATAGACCGCATCAGAATCCCATATGGAGGTTGCAGAGTAAGCCCTATAGATAACGCATACCAGGTCCAGAAATATTGATCTACAAATCAAACAGGAAAGTATATTATCAGAGCCTACCAAGACAGGAGGACAAATTATTCAATTTACAAAAAATTAATAAATAATTAAAAAGGAGAAAAAAGACTACATTTAGAAAATGGGGGGAGGGGGGGGGAGGCCTGGGGTGACTTTAGGCCCAAGAACTGAATGGCTTCCTGGAAGGAGGAGGAAATAGAGCATGGAGGAGACAGAATGGTCAACATATAACTATTATGGTGATAAGGATATATACCTCAAAACCTGTGAGGTCCATATTAGGACCTCATTATTGCCTCAAATGGCGCCAAAACATGGGAAATATTCATATGGTATTATTACCTTAGATGCTATCTCGACCCCTGGGTAACCCCTAGGTTCAGGATTCAAATTCGCTAGCAATGCTCCAGAAAGGTCTCAAAAATGGGGATCTAATATGAGGCTCACAGTCACAGTATGATCAGAGTGATGGATTACAGCCCCTTCAGTCTTCCAACTGGAAGGTCTAAAGCATCAAAAACAAAATTTTAAAGCATCAGCGTATTGAGAAATCAATTCCAATAGATAAATACCCCATCCTTCCCAGATGAACGCTATCCAGCGTTCCTGGTAATTCCTCAAGCACATCTCCTGTCACCTATTGAATCTCCGGAATCTGCCTGCCACGTTGTCCCCCGTCATGAAAGTGGGGTGCCGTGAGCACATCGCTCCACGGCATCCCTCTATATAGGCAAACTCCAATCAGCCGGCGTAGACCCAGCCGGCTGATTGCGGACGTGACATCACCACTGCGCATGCGCACCGATGACACACGCTGTGACGCGGGAGCCCAGATAACCCTGGGAGCCCTGCCATCCGTGCATGTGTCAGTGAAGCTATTGCCACCATCTTGGAATTTCCTAGACCCCTACCACACTGCAAAAGGAAAAGGGCAAAATATATACCTATGGTATTTAGATTTGAAGCGATACCAGCGACCTCTAATGGTTACTCGGGAACAAAATAAAAGAGATAAAGGAAAAATCCTCCTCTCTTAAAAGAGCCTCAATTATTTGATAATGTACACATACTAAAAAGTCAAATATTTTTTGGGAACCCAGGCCATTTAAATCCTATTCCCAGATTCCCACATTGCCAGGTCATAGCGGAATCAAGACAGGGAGACAGCACACTTTCAAAACCCAGGGTAACGAGAAAGAGGGACAACTTTCATGAAGGTATAAGGGCCATAAATACCACTGGGAAAAGATGACCACAATATGAAAGTGGATATGCCAAAGTTGCTACACAGGAAGGCCACCCTCCCCCGGGGAAGGGAAAAGGGGAGGTCTGGAGATTACTACCTACTCTTAACTCACCAGGGAGAGTGGCCCCCCAGTCCGTACAAGCTCCCAACTGGGATTTACATGCAAATCTTCATCTCCATCAATCATACATCAGAAAATAGGGTCTCATTAGGTTAAAGGAGACCTCCTATATGAGGTTGTCAACCCAATCATTTACAAACATCAATGTGAATACATGGTGAACCTAAATTCAGCTGTTTCGGTACAGCAATTCTATGCAACATGATAAAAGATTCACGAGGCCTCAATATCCGATAAATGTGTGAATCACATTAAAGAAATGGTTTGAAGCTCATGGCTTCATTTAGGTCTGGATAGCTTGTGGCAGACAACAGGTATATCCATTTCACCTCCTTTTGTAGGAGTTTCTTATCAATGTCGCCCCCTCTCTCATGAGGGGGCACATGGTCCAAGGCGAGAAATTGCATCAGGGATAAATCAAATCCGTGATGAAACCCACTATGTCTACTGATAGGTGTTTCCATTCTTTTCTTCCTAATCAGGGAGACATGGTCCCTGATTCAGTGAAAGAAGGGTCTTTTTGTTTTGCCCACATAAAATGCTCCGCAATTGCACTGCATTAAATAAACTATACCTATAGTTTGGAAGTTAGCAAAAAAAGGCAGTGTCCAAGTCCTGCCATTGGGAAGCCCTATGGATTTCCTGTTGGGAACAAATGTACAATAATTGCACCTGCCACAGGCCATCATGCCTCGTCTCCTGGTTTTACCCAAGTCCTTATTACAGTGGTGACTATGCACCAATTTGTCCTTTAATAATTGGGACCTTCTAAAGGTTATTTCTGGATGTGTGCCTATGTATTTAGAGATTGTGGAATCTGTCGACAAAAGGTGCCAATATTTCTGCATAATTCGCCTCACTTTCGAATGCTGTCCGGTATAAGTGGTGACAAGTCTGGTGTTTGTTGTTGACAAATGACTTTTTGGCTTAGAATGAACCAGGGATTCTCTATCTCTTAATTTGGTGCAGTTATAAGCCTTTTTAAGGCATGCCCTGCTGTATCCACAAAGCAATAGTCTGCTTTGGAGAACCGAGCCTTCTTTCTCAAAGTCCTCCTGTTTGCTACAGTTTCGTTTAATTCTAAGGTACTGACTATATGGGATGCTATGTACCAGGGGGGCTGGGTGTGAACTCAGGTGTTCCCTGGTGAGGGTTTTCTGTATAATGTTGAGCCTAGGCTCAAATCTTCATTGATATATATATTCACGTCCAGAAATTCAATGTGATGCTGATCACAATGGGAGGTGAATTTTAAATTAAATCCATTACATCCCAGAAGCTCAATAAATGCATCCAAACCATAAAAATGTCATCTATGTAACGTTTCCATAACAACATTTTGTCAACATAACGTTGATTATGGTCATCAAAGAATAGGCTTTTCTCCCATCCCCCCAGATACAGGTTGGTGTAGGTAGAGACACACTTGGTCTCCATGGCCACCCCCTGTATCTGGAGATAATGGGTTCCCTTAAACAAGAAGAGATTATGATTCAAAATTAATCCTAAAAGGTCTAGTACAAACTTATTGTATGGTTCAGCTGAAGTATTACGTTGTGAGACAAATTCCTTCACCACTCCAACCCCCCTGGAATGGGGGATGGAGTTGTAGAGAGCCTCTACATCCACTGCTACCAACCAAGCACCCTCTGGTACTATTATATCATCCAGAGAGCGTAGGAGGTCAATAGTGTCCCGGACATATGATGGTAAATATTGAACATGTGGGGGTAAGTAGCTGTCTACCAAATGGCTAGCAGCTTCAGTTAGGCAACCATTTCCGGATATGATGGGTCTCCCTGGTGGTTTATCTGCATCTTTATGGACCTATGGTAAAGCTTACATAGTGGGCGTTCTGGGATTTGGAATATTCAAAAATTCCCATGTGGTTTTATCAATTATGCCTGCATGATAGGCATTGGATATCAAGTTTAGGAATTCAACTGTAGTAGCTTCTACCCTTGGGATCGGTATTGGTTTATACCACTCTCTGTTTCTCAGTATTTTGAGGACCATGGCTTCATTTTGTCCTGTATTCATCACTACAATGTTGCCTCCCTTATCTGAAGTTTTAATAACAATATCATGTTATCTCTAAGGGAAGAAATAGCAGCTAACTGGGTAGAAGTTAGATTTGGTGATCCTCCTGAATACCAATTAGTGCATTCTATTTCCTTGATTACCTGCTGAGTGAAAGCCCATATATTGGGATTTCCCTGAAGAAGGGGAAAGGCTCGTGACTTAGGTTTGAAGGTTTGTGGGGGAGGAAAGATCCGAGGACCCTCAGCCCTCATCCCCTCACCGTCTGTTTTGGACCTCATTCGAGGAGAGAGGGGAGCTCCCAGAAGAGGGGAAGGGGGGAGGTTCCCCGTATTTCCCTCCTCCCAGAGCTCCATCAAATCCTCGAGCGCCTTAATATCACTTATGGAAAACTCTTGCCACAGAGGATTTTTGAGAGAATTACAGGTGGTTTTCAAATCTTTGTCATATAAAACTTTATACATTAATTTATGGGCAAAAAGATGGACATCCTTGATTAAATCAAAGGTGTCCATCCATTACTCGGGGCAAAATGACAGTCCCAAACTTAGAACCTCTATCTGAGCCTCGTGAGATTAAATCCGGAAAGGTTGATTACCTCAAAATTGGCCCTGTTGATTTTGGCTTGAGCTATTTGTGTTTGTCTTTGGATATGGCTCTTTATAGGGCCTGCGTTTTCTTGAAGTCCCCGGACTGATTGAGGGAGAAAATAGGGGCGTCCCCCAAATTGGTGCAAGGGTGCATGCAATACAGTGGTTTTAGTGTCCGATGCATTCAATGAATTGTTGGTGCTATTTGATGGGCCCATGGGACGAATGTCATTCGAGCCACAGGTTGGTGTTTGATGCTGAGTGGGTTGATGTGAGTGTGCGTGGGGAGTGTCGAGTGTGATTTGAATTGGTGCATTTGGGTGCAGAAGAGCGAGTGCCAACCGCATCACTTTTGTGTTTTTGAGATGAGTGATGAAATTTGTCATGGGTGTTGGAAATTTGTGAAGAAGATAGCGAGGAAAAGGAAGAAGTATCTGAATCATTATTATCTTGGGGGGGGGCAGATGGAGCTTGAAATCCTCCCCTGGTCCCTCTTTTAGATAGTTTAGTCCATTTGTAGGCATTATTCGAATCATATGCTAGTTTATCCCGGAGATATTTTTTCTCCTTGGTTTTTAAAATATTAGCTACAAATGATTCAAGAGGAGTCTTCAAATTCCCCTCATGTTCACTGAAAGATTTGTCTGTTGTAATTTGGGTATTTTCACTATGCAGTTTCTCAATTTCAGAGTCCACCAACTGTAACTCGGTGGTATATTACTCACATAGGATGTTCATCATTCCGAATGAGCAACTTTGTAAATTCTGTTCCCAGCTCTTTTTGAGATCTGGTTCGGTTTTCCTAATGTTGGGAAATATTTGAACTCTCAAACCCCAGGGTACAATTTCTTCTTCTATATATTTCTAGAAATAGTGTCTGTTCCAGAACAGGCGGGATTTCCATTCCAAAAGTCAGTTAAGTTTATAAAAAAAATTGTTCCGAATTCATCCCTCCCAGGGTCTTTTTCTGGGATTGATGAATTCGGTCCATGAGACCATCAAAGGCCTTGCCACAATAATTCACCATGTTGCACAGAGAATGAATCGCTGGCCTACAGCAAACCTGATACCACAATGTAATTCACACACAATAAAATAAAAACATTCAAAAAATGAAAAATCAGAACCCCAAAGGGGGTATAGGTTCAGTGAGTGACGTAGGCTCCAAGGTGAATGAAACAACCCATATATATGTACAAAATTTTAATTACGTTATCTCACTGGACCAACAGGCACCTCATCCCTGGAAACCATGTTCAAATCAATTTCTTAGAGAAGGATGGGATATTCATGGTGGCACAAAAAGCATACACAAGTTAATTTGCATAAAAAAAGGTTTTTATTTTATACCTCATATAAAAGTGTATGCTACATAAAAATTTATCTCTTTCATTGATTGTTTCCTTGATGTGGGATACATATTTATCATTCCTATACATACATACAGAACTGTTGAAATTTGTTTGAAAACTTGCTATGAATGCCCCATAGTTCTACATGTTTCGTCAGTCGCTTCCTCAGGAACAGAGAGGCTGTGAGCAAGTTCTAGATAAACATGAAAAAATAAACAATAATTAAATTTGGGTCAAAGTGACAGATACATATAAATCATCTCCGTGCATGTTCAATACAATATTGACACAATAACATAGTTATATATATATGCATTATGCGAAAAAGAAAAAAAAAAGCGAAAGGGAAATTTTATACAAAATAGTAATACAGACAATTGGGTTAATTCCTCAAAAAGGATGAGTATCACTCAAGTATCACTCAAGTGAGACCAATATATCTTACCTATGCATGGTAGGAATAAAATCTTTTGTTATCCAAATCAATGAGTTGTCTTTGATAAAATGCCCTCAGCATAAGGGGAAGGCACATAGAGAGAGGGGGGTGAAGAAAACACCCCACTTGGAGAATAGACCGCATCAGAATCCCATATGGAGGAGACATACCACTACAGTCACTAGCCATAATGGAACATTCATCCTGCCACCTCAAAACTTTAGGTAAATCACCTCATCATAAAGGTTTAAACACAGCAAGAGGGACAAATAAATACCCACTCTCGATGAGAACTGAGAATTTATATTGAAGCCAAGAAGAACAAAGAAACCATTTCTTCTACCTATCCTATAACCTATGGTTATAGCATAACTAACCTTTTACCCCCCCCCCCCCACAGACAGAGGGACATCAAAATCACTACTTTTAAACAAGTAGCTCATGAGGTATAGGTATCTAATGTTTCCCAATAGTTTAAAATTTCACATGTATGGTGTTTTTCAAGATCGATGGACATAATAGTTTCATAATAGTTTTATGTTGTCCGCGAATCAATCATTCAGATGCTCGGTTGAAAACTGAAATTATTTCATTTCTTGGGATCAAACACGACAAATACATAATACATCCATGCTATTATAAAGGTTACATCATCACTGCCTCCAGTCACACACATACAAAATCTAAAATATTTAATTACCCTCGGCTCTCCCCGTAACAGCAATAGCCACTCACAAATACTAAAATTTTATATAACTGATCAAAACTTCTCTCCACATCACCTCCCTCACAC
>BLSH010415473.1:234095-253636 GCA_018402905.1 Glandirana rugosa | reverse complement strand
TTTACCCCCCCCCCCCCCCCCACAGACAGAGGGACATCAAAATCACTACTTTTAAACAAGTAGCTCATGAGGTATAGGTATCTAATGTTTCCCAATAGTTTAAAATTTCACATGTATGGTGTTTTTCAAGATCGATGGACATAATAGTTTCATAATAGTTTTATGTTGTCCGCGAATCAATCATTCAGATGCTCGGTTGAAAACTGAAATTATTTCATTTCTTGGGATCAAACACGACAAATACATAATACATCCATGCTATTATAAAGGTTACATCATCACTGCCTCCAGTCACACACATACAAAATCTAAAATATTTAATTACCCTCGGCTCTCCCCGTAACAGCAATAGCCACTCACAAATACTAAAATTTTATATAACTGATCAAAACTTCTCTCCACATCACCTCCCTCACACCCCCAAAAAACTATAACCACCTAAAGGAGTCGACAACTCTGCCAAAAGAATACCTAGCTCAACAACCTGTCAGCTCATCATTGAGCTAGAACTAATCTCTCACAGGCTGAGGTTAACAAGAATAGTTAGTCATTCACTGATCTATCCCTCCCTCCTCATCTCCCAACCTCTGTTTTTTCTCCCCAGTCCCTATCCTACTAGGCTTAACCACTATCAAACCAAGCAAACAGCAAACTTCCACTTGAAGACAAGAACAAGGAATTATGACATACACTACTCTGGGCAAACTCCCTGACATTATCACTCTTAAGGGAACTTAAGAAAAAAAAAACAAAAATTGTACTCCTGCACAAGACTCACTTTAAAGGCCAAAATATTCCTATCCTAACCAACAAATACTTTACAAAAGTATACCATGCAACAAATACACACGGGGAAACCAAAGGAGTCTCCATTCTAATACGTAAAAATGCACCCCTCACCGTATCACACCAGTTATCAGACCCAGAAGGTAGATTTTTGTTAATCAAATGCACATGGGAAGGCCAACCCATCACCTTTGCAAACATATATTTTCCCAACAGAGCACAAATTTCCTTTTGCCACAAAATTGTAAATTAATTAAAATGGTTTGCAGATGGATGTAAAGTATTGGGAGGGGATTTCAACTTACCTTTTAGCAACCGGTCCATAGACAAAATACGTCTGCAGGGTGTTGACGTCCTCCCAGAATCACGCTTCCCGCGCGCCACCTAGGGCGCGCACATGGGAAGATCCGTGACCACCGGGTCGCGGTGAATGGCCGCTGTGAGCGATCACATGTAAACCAGCCGGCGGAAGCGCTGGCTTTTCTCTCTCCTCTCAGCACCGATCGGTGCAGTGTGAGAGGAGAGAGGGGGGAGAGAGGTTGTGCTGCAGCTCTGTGGGCGATGTGAGAGGTTGTGCTGCAGCTCTGTGGGCAATGTGTAATGCCCACAGCGCTGCTAAGTGACAGTGGGGGACAGGCTGCACCCCCCACCATCCACCCACACCCACCACCCACCCAGCCATCCTCACCCCAGCAATCTTCACCCCATCCAGCCATCCTCACCCC
Source organism: Glandirana rugosa (assembly GCA_018402905.1). NCBI lineage: Eukaryota > Metazoa > Chordata > Amphibia > Anura > Ranidae > Glandirana > Glandirana rugosa. The sequence continues at coordinate 252,125 of BLSH010415473.1, read as the reverse complement.
ATCCATCCACCACCCACCCAGCCATCCTCACCCCATCAATGCTCACCCACCCAGCCATCCTCACCTCATCCATGCTCAGCCACCCATCCATCCATCCATGCTCACCCACCCACCCAGCCATCCTCACCGCATCCATGCTCATCCATCCATGCTCAGCCACCCACCCATCCATCCATGCTCACCCACCCAGCCATCCTCACCCCATCCATGCTCATCCATCCATGCTCAGCCAGCCATCCATCCATCCATACTAAGCCATCCTCACCCAGCCATGCTCACCCACCCAGCCGTGCTCAGTCATCCCCATTTATGCTCATCCATCCCCATTCATGCTCATCCATCCTCATTCGTGCTCAGTCATCCCATCCATGCTCATCCATCCCCATACGTGCTCATCCATCCCCATCCATGCTCATCCATCCTCATTCGTGCTCAGTCATCCCATCCGTGCTCATCCATCCCTATCTGTACTCATCTATCCCCATCCGTGCTCATCCATCCCCATCTGTACTCAGTCATCCCCATCCGTGCTCATCCATCCCCATCCGTGCTCATCCATCCTCATTCGTGCTCAGTCATCCCCATCCGTGCTCATCCATCCCCATCCGTGCTCAGTCATCCCCATCCGTGCTCATCCATCCCCATCCGTGCTCATCCATCCTCATTTGTGCTCAGTCATCCCCATCCGTGCTCATCCATCCTCATTCGTGCTCAATCATCCCATCCGTGCTCATCCATCCCCATCTGTGCTCATCCATCCCCATCCGTGCTCAGTCATCCCCATCTGTGCTCAGTTATCCCCATCCGTGCTCTCCTATCCCCATCCATGGCTCATTTGTGCCTCATTTATGCTCATCCATACCATATCAGTTCTCATTCGTGACACATCCATGCCACTACAGTACCCATCCATGCCACTACAGTGCCCATCTGTGCTACTACACTGCCCATCTGTGCTACTACACTGCCCATCCATGCCACTACACTGCCCATCCGTGCCACTACACTGCTCATCCGTGCCACTACACTGCCTATCCGCGCCACTACAGTGCCTATCCATGCCACCACAGTGCCTCACAATAGTGTAAAAGGTAGTCAAATTCGATTTGAAATGTATGCCCCTAGAACACCTGACGGTGCTCCCTGCATGTTGGGCCTCTGTATGTGGCCAGGCTGTGTAAAAGTGTCACACATGTGGTATTGCCATACTCGGGAGGAGTAGCAGAATATTTTGTGGGGTTTCATTTTTGCTATGTACATGCTGTGTGTTAGAAATATTGTATAAAAAAGCGTTTTCATTTTCTTTCCACAATTTCCAAAAACTTGTGGAAAAAATGACATGTTCAAAAGACTCATTATGCCTCCTAGAATATACATTAGGGTGTTTACTTTATAAAATGGGGTCAATTTTTGGGCGTTTCCATTGTCCTGGTTCTCCAGGACCTTCAAAATTGCAAGAGGTAGTCAAGAAATTATATATGTAATTTATTCTCCTAGATCGTCTGATGGCACTCCCTGCATGTTGGGCTTCTGTATGTGGCCAGGCTGTGTAAAAGTCTCAGACATGTGGTATCTCCATACTCAGGAGGAGTAGCAGAATGTGTTTTGGGGTCTAATTTTGGGGTGTAATTTGTGGTATGCATATGCTGGGTGTGAGAAACAACCTGTTACATATGACAATTTTGTGGAAAAAAAATCTTCATATTGCAAAGAATTGTGGGAAAAAAATTACAACTTCAAAACATTCACCATGCCTCTTACTAAATACCTTGGAATGTCTTCTTTCCAAAAAGGGGTCATTTGGGGGGGGGGTATTTGTACTTTCCTGTCTTGTTAGGGTCTCAAGAAATTAGATAGGCTGTCAGTACATCAGGTGTGATAAATTTTCAGAGATTGGCACCATAGCTTGTAGACTCTATAACTTACATAAGGACCAAATAATATACACTATTTTGTTTTTTTTTACCAAAGATATGTAGCAGTATAAATTTTGGCCAAAATTTATGAAGAAAAAATACTAATTTGCTAAATTTTATAACAGAAACTAAGAAAAATTTATTTTGTTACAAAATTTTCGGTCTTTTTTAAATTATAGCGCAAAAAATAAAAAACCCAGTGGTGAATAAATACTGCCAAAAGAAAGCTCTATTTGTGTGGAAAAAAGGACGCAAATTTCATATGTGTATGGTGTAGCATGACTGAGTAATTGTCATTCAAAATGTGAGAGCACTGAAATCTGAAAATTGGTCTGGTTGTTAAGGGGTTTAAGTGCCCAGTGGTCAAGTGGTTAAACCCAACACAGGACACATCAACAGGAAGAACACACGTCCCTTCCAAAACTCTCAAAAAGATGAAAACTTTATTACAATCCCTGACTCTAGTTGACACTTGGAGACTAGTGCATCCCTCAGAAAAAGACTACGCCTTTTATTCTCACCCCCACAAACGATACTCCAGGATAGATATGCTCTTCATGACACAGAGAGATCTGAAGAAGATCGCAGATGCACGCATAGGTATCACCACCCATTCCGATCATACCCCAATATCTCTGTCCCTGAAGCTGAACACCGCCAATAAACCCTTTTTCAACTGGAAACTTAATGCTGCATTACTCATTGACCAAAATATACAATCAGATATTAGAAATAAGCTAGAAATTTACTTCGACTTGAATAAAAAAGAAGACACATCACCCTTAAATAATTGGGAAGCGCATAAAAGTGTTATCAGAGGCAAATTCATTAGATGGGGATAAAAAAAAAAAGTAAAAAGAAAAAGAGATCACAGAGCTCACTCAGAAAATCGCGAAATTAGAATCGCAACACAAACATTCACTCTCTACAAAAATGGAAGCAGAATTATTAGACTGCAGAAAATCCCTTCAGTCGATTCTCAATCTAAAAACCAAAAGAGCTCTATTTTTCCAAAAACAAATTTTTTATGAACATGGAGACAAAAGTGGGAAATGACTCACAAAGCACTAAAAGAGACCAGAATATCTAGAACCACACACAGCATCAAAAACCCGAAGGGTAATCTCGAGCACGCCCCAGAAAATATTGCAGAAATCTAAAATGACTATTACCATAAACTATATAACCTTCCTCCACAAAAGAAACCCTCACACATAAAAAGACGAGACCATCCAAGAATTTCTGGTAAACAGCAAAATACCATCCCTAACCAAAGAACATGGTAAGAAATTAGGCCGGCCCTTTAAAACAGATGAAATACTAACAGCTATAAGAATCTTAAACCGGGGAAAAGCCTGGGCCCAGACGGGCTGACTTCTCAGTATTATAAAACATTTGCATACCTCCTCTGCATACATCTGGCAGATATGTTTAATTCCCTGACCACCATAAATCAACATTCTAACTCCTTCCTCACAGCCCATATCTAATTGATCCCTAAACCCAAAAAAGGCCACCTAGACTGTTCAAATTATAGGCCAATATCTCTATTAAACATAGACCTGAAACTATTAGCAAAAATGCTCGCAAACAGAATTAGACCCTATTTAGCCCATATCATAGGACCGGAACACGTAGGCTTCATGCCACGCAGAGAAGCGAGGGACAATATAATCAAAGCCCTAAACTTAATTCTCCACGCAAAATGCTCCAAAATTGAAGGCCTTTTCCTGTCAATGGATGCGGAGAAGGCCTTTGATAGAGTATCCTGGAACTACATGTTTGCCACATGCAATCATGTAGGCAAGGGAAAAAAACATGCTGAAATGGATTGAATCATTATACTCCAACCCCACAGCAAAAATGAAAATGAACGGCATCTATTCTAACCCCTTAGGAATTAAAAATGGAACTAGGCAGGGCTGCCCACTTTCTCCATTACTATTTATAATTACACTAGAATCCCTGATTAGAACGATAAACTTAAACAGCTCAAAACATGGCTTTCGTCAAAAAGACAAAGAACACAAAACAGCAGCTTATGCTAACGATTTACTATTTTTTCTTACCCAACCCCATATCTCTATCCCAAACATGAACAAAATTCTTAAAACATTTGGTTACATCTCAAACTTTAAAATTAACTTCATTAAATTGGAAGCGATAAATAACTCCCTATCACCAGATCAGTTAGAACTAGCAAAAAGAAACTGCCTATACAAATGGGAACAAAAGTCACTAAAATATCTGGGCATTAAACTAACACCTGATATCTCAACATTGTATGAAGCTAACCTCCTACAACTGATCAAAAAATAGAATTAGACCTAAAAAAGTGGTCATCTAAACACTTCTGGTTTGGAAGAGCTTCAATTCTAAAAATGACCATTCTGCCCAGATTACTTTACTCTTTCAGCACATTACCTATCTATATCCCAAACTCTTTTTTCAATAAACTATCCCTCTCACAAAGATACTTCACCTGGGCACACAAAAAAAACAGAATCAACTTCACCAAACTTACGCTCCTGAAATTCAGAGGTGGTATGGGATTACTAGATTTCAGGAAATAACATTATGCCACTCATATCTCCAGAATTATAGATTGACATTGCCATTCTAATGGAAAAGATTTGGTCAATATCTAAACTAACAGCATTGAACCAAAACTACGATATCTACCCAGGATGCTTTACTCAAAAACGACTAAAAGTCTAGACCATAACCCCTTAATCAAAACCATACTAGATATCTTTCACAAACTATCCTCTAAATATAACCTGGCCTTACCCACAGGACCCTTGACTCCACTTTTTAATAACCCAGATTTTCAACACGAAGCGAAATACAAGCACGAGTCGGAACAAAACATAGCACTACCCTGCCTCCACAAGGGAAAAATGAAATAATTTCAGACATTAAACAAAGAATTTGGAGGTCCATTTTCAGACTATTGGTTTTACCGACAAATCCACGACTTCCTAATAAACAACAAATTCAAACACAAGTTTCTCAGACCGTCATTGGAAAACATATGCTTCAAGAAAGTTCCAGCACATAAAACAATTTCCATGACCTACTCATGGTTATTGCTGGAAACACAAGAAAAATATAACAAACTTAAAATCCAATGGGAACAGGATCTCGGAATACAGCTTACAAACGCCCAGTGGGAAAAGGGATGCATATTTGCACATAAATGCTCTCTCAGCACAAAAGCACAAGAAGTCTCATACAAGGTATTAACTCAGTGGTATATTACTCCACAAAAGTCTTGCAGATGGTCCTCCTCTTCTTCAGACATCTGTTGAAGACAAAGGCACCTTTCTCCATATGTGGTGGTCATGCGCTCCAATCCTTGATTACTGGAATCAGATAATTGAATAGATCAAACATATCACTGACACCTCAATACCGCTTGACATTGCAGCGTGTCTTCTCCATATTAATCCCTTTTCAATAAGCAAATATAAAAAATCTTTGACCAGACACCTGTTGAACGCAGCAAAATCTCTCATTCCATTCAGTTAAGGTTTGGATTGATACAGTTTACTACTTTTACGAGACAGAAGAAATCGTGGCAATGCAAAAAGAATCTTCACATAAATTTCATAAAACTTGGAAACACTGGTGGATTTTCTACAACTCAGATACAGCCAAAACATTTTAGATCAATAAATACCAAAGTCAAGCCTTAAGAATCATAATTCCTATCTACACTTGGCCCAACGGAAACAATTCATGTTCACCCCCTGTACACTTTACCCACTTTCCCTCCCCTACTCTTTTTTTTTTTTTAAACCCTCCCCTACTCTTAACCTACACCTCCTTATCTCCTTATCTTCTCTTCCCCCCCCCCCCCTTCTTTACCTCCCTTTAGTTACCTACTCTCATTTCCTATACAATCTATCATAAACAACTCAGGAAGAACATCAGATATGTTCTTATTGAACTAAATCTTGCAGTTGATTACTTTTGTTACCCAGACCAAGTGCTTTTAATAATACAGCAAAAATTGCCTTCCATGGCGTGCCAAAGTCCTATAATAATAAATACAAAGAAAACCTTTCACATGTGGGAACCACACATGGAAGGAGGCAAATATGGACTTCATGGGCACACACACGAGACTAAAACGAAAGAAAATGTATAAAAATTACATTTTTATTGGTATACCGCTAAAAACAATAACAATAGAGTGCTCATCATACAAGAGAGCATATCATTGAGAGTATATAAAAACAGTTTGTTGGGATAACCAAAGCAATGAAATTCATAATGATACAGAATACCCAAAGAACATTTTATGCAGTACAGTCGTTTAAGGTTGACGTGTTTCGCTGAGAGGCTTCATCTGGACCTTTTCCCAAGCGACTGTAGGTAAACATAATTACAGATTATACTTATATGGTGAATTACAGTAAACAAAACAATCAATTAATGTTAAACATAATGATGTATGTAGGGCTTACATGACTGCCAAATGTTCCCGCAAATCCAAAGTAATCAGAGGGGAGGACACAGGGGATAGATAAGCTATATGTGGTCAAATTGTAACTGTCTGGGACATGAAAAGAAGTTTTGTAAGATTAAGTCTAGTGTACTTGGACTAGTGTCCATCAAAGACTAGAAATTTAAGATAGCCAATATGGCTGTGTATGGACATATGTACCATATATCAATGCATCCAGATAGCAAGAAGGCACAATTAAAAGAGAAGACTGGACATGGTAAGAAACACAATAAGTTGTATATATACCTTTTATAGTACATCCTAGAGATGGGGGGGGGGTGGGGGAGAACGGTCTATCCACACCAAGTAAAAGATAAATAGGAGGCACTGCTGTATATGAACAAGATTCTAGATGACAATAGTAGCAAATTACATGGGTATCTAGTCTGTTCATTGTTTAACAAGATATGAATAATAATATATATACCTGATATGGGTAATATAGGGTATAAGTGACGGCCCCTTAAGATGGAGATAAACGGGGAAATACCATGGGAATCCACAGGTAATTGAAGAAAACATTTAGGTAAAGGGGATTGTACAGTTACTATAGGTAATGTAGCATAATAGCTATAGAGGGTACAAAAGAAATGACACAATACCTGTGTGGACAATATATGCCACCAAAGGGCCGTCAAAAGGAATAAAAGTTAGAGGAGATGCTAAATATCAAGCTCTAGAAGAAAAGGCCAAAAAAGGGGTGGCGCTAGCTATTTAAAGTGGCCGATCTTAGTCCACTTTGCAAAGAAAGTATAATGACCCAATGTTACCATGTACCTGTAAGTAGGACTAGATGAGTACCGGGCAGATGGAAAGAAAAAATAGCCCCAATCGGCAGGTGGTACCGGGGGGGATGTGTCCCAGTTACTGGAAAGTATCCAAGATTGAGAGGTATGCGAGTTAGACACCTTTATGGCTTCTGAGCTTTATCCCCGTCACTAGAAAGTATGCAAGAGTGAGAGGTATGCAAGTTAGGAGGATTCAAAGATGGGAGTCCAATTAGGTAAGTATAGGGATTTGAATTACCTTGATCAGTACAGTGCTGCTCTTGTGTCAGCCACCATAAAACACTGTTGTGGCATCTGGGCTTTATCCCCCGTCGCGGCGCGTGCACACCCCCCCCACGTCGAATGCGTGGGGGCATGTCAGTGACGTCGCTGGACCGCAACTTCAGCAATCATTGCGATGTGTGGTCCAAATGACCGGCGCATGCTCTTTAGAGACATTGCTCCAAGCGTGACGTGGACCCAAGAAGGCGAGGCGTAGCACTGCGACAGACGTCAGCATGTGTTCCGCCTCTATGGGTCCAAAAGCCTCTACCTCCAGGAGGAGGTATGGGCAGCATATGCCTGCCCACCTGTATTGGACGAGGGATCCAAGGCAGTAAACCTGCAAGACGACACACATGATTGATGAGGAAAAATTATATATACTGCATGTATTGCGGACTATTAAGGTGACAATCTCGAACAATAGAGATTATAGAAAGGCCACTAATTGGCTGGTCTGCTGAGGTGGGCAAAAAAACGGACAGATGGGCATAAACATTTATCAACAGAAAGAGAACAGCCTAGATCATTGTGGTGTAAATAAAATATTGAGGCCTACATGCAAGTGAGAGGCATGGAGAGAGCAAGAGGAGGACCCAAAGGGGGGGGGGGGGGGGGGAATGAAGAAAGAAGAAAATTATGAAAAATAGAGAATAAGGGCCCTAACTGAAGAAATGGTTTATAGCTCAAGGCCTCATTGAGACCTGGCTTCTGAGTAGCATTGAGCATATATATCCACCGTGTTTCTCGATGCAAGATCATTTTGTCAAATTCACCCCCCCCCTTGGGTTTTCTAACACTCTCTCCATTGCTGCAAAATGAATAACCTCAGTATTGTTATTGTTAATATAACCCTAAATGTCGGCCTATCAGAGTTGAGAGGATGTTTTTGTTATCGTAGTATATATGATCTTTAATCTGTCGCCAAAATGCTCTCTTGTATCATGAGCACTCTATTGTTATTGTTTTAGCGGTATACCAATAAAAATTTAATTTCTATACATTTTCTTTCGTTTTAGTCTCATGTGTGCCCATAAAGTCCACATTTGCCTCCTTTCACGTGTGGTTCCCACATATGAAAGGTTTTCTTTGCTTTTAATAATAGTGTAGTGAGTGAAAATCCTCCACCAACATTAATGCCACTTACCAAGCGTAAGCGCAAGGAGTGCTTGTGGCTTCTCACCCAGCCAGGGTCCCCGTCAGGGGTGTGCAAGACTCCTCACAATTGACCACTTCAGGGTTGTCACGCTCTGTTCAAGGGACCATCCAGCCTGGAAAGGACCTCGGATGCATAGACTGGAGAAACCGCAGCTTCACATTCAACCCGAACCCCACTACTGGGTATAGCAACTTCTCTCAAAGGAGCAAGGGAAGGCGGACTCCATCCAGGTACCAGTCATCCAATAAAGGAAAAACTAATTCAATATGTAAAAAAATGCACTTACAGCAACAGGACAATCAGCGTAAAGAAACAGCAAGCCTGCCGGCTCAATATGTTTTTCTCCATAAGGCAGTGATGTCAGCGTGCCCTCCCGACTCCTTTATACCTCTCACCAGTTGCCATCATGATCTGGACCTAAAAGGAGTTCGGAAAAGTCAGTTTATGAGACTCCGACGAAACTGTTCTATATACTATGAGTTTTTAACACAAGCCAGAGTTCTCACCATTAGATTTTTAGAACAAGTAACGTTCCTGAATAGAGAGGATTTGCTCAGAGTCAGATCCGATAGCGAGCGGGGATCAACAGCTCCAGTAGTACCCTTCATTACCACTTATTCTTGCCAAGCTAAAAGGATCAAACGGATTATCTCCCGTCACTGGCACATCCTGAAAAACGACAGGATTTTGAATTAAGTTTTACCCGATAAACCGGTGGTTGGGTTTAGGGGAGCTCCATCTCTTAGAAATAACATAGCCCCCAATGTTTTAGACCCTCCTGTGCAGAAAACCGTTTTTTTCATTAACTCACAGAGTTCTATAAATGCAAGAGATGTAGGGTATGCTCAACTGTCTGACAGGTAGAAAAATGTATAGAATTGTTTCGACCACCACCTCACAATAGTTTAGGATTAAGCCTTTTGTGACCTGTGGCAGGAGGGAGTGGTCTATCTGCTGCAATGTCCTTGCGGACTATAGTATGCAGGAAGAACCAAAACGCCCATTACAAGTCAGACTTAACGAGCACATTACCAACATCCTCATAGGGTTCAAGAACCACTCAGTATCCAAACACTATCGTCATGTGCATTGTGGGGACCCCTCTAACACTCTTTTCATGGGGATTGATAAATCTGAACCCCATTGGAGAGGTAGTTCTCATGTTAGAGTGATCTCTAGGCTTGAGATGTCATGGATACATAGACATAAATGTTACACTCCTTTTGGACCCCCCAAATGACCCCTTTTTGGAAAGTAGACATTCCAAGGTATTTAGTAAGAGGCATGGTGAATTTTTTGAAGTTTTCATTTTTTCTACAATTCTTTGCAGTATGAAGATTTTTTTTTCTTTTTTTTTTTCACAAAATTGTCATATGTTAACGGGTTATTTCTCACACCCAGCATATGCATGCCACAAATTAAACCCCCAAAACAAATTCTACTACTCCTCCTAAGTATGGCGATACCACCTGTGTGAGACTTTTACACAGCCTGGCCACATACAGAAGCCCAACATGCAGGGAGCACCATCAGGTGATCTATGAGCATAAATTACACATATAATTTCTAGACTACCTCTTGCACTTTTGAAGGTCCTGGAGAACCAGGACAATGGAAATGCCCAAAAAATGACCCCATTTTGGAAAGTAAACACCCCAACGTATATTCTAGGAGGCATAATGAGTCTTTTGAACATGTCATTTTTTCTACAAGTTTTTGGAAAATGTGGAAAGAAAATGAAAACGCTTTTTTTTTTTTTTACACAAAGTTGTCCATTTATACAATATTTCTAACACACAGCATGTACATAGCAAAAATGACACCCCGCAAAATATTCTGCTACTCCTCCCGAGTATGGCGATACCACATGTGTGACACTTTTACACAGTCTGGCAGTGTAGTGGCACGGATGAGCAGTGTAGTGGCATGGATGGGCAGTGTAGTGGCACGGATGGGCAGTGTAGTGGCACGGATAGGCACTGTAGTGGTACGGATGGGCAGTGTAGTAGCACAGATGGGCAGTGTAGTAGCACAGATGGGCACTGTAGTGGCATGGATGGGCACTGTAGTGGCACGGATGTGTCATGGATGAGAACTGATGTGGTATGGATGAGCATGAATGAGGCACAAATGAGCCATGGATGGGGATAGGAGAGCACGGATGGGGATGACTGAGCACGGATGGGGATGGATGAGCACGGATAGGGATGGATGAGCATGGATGGGGATGGATGAGCACGGATGGGGATGGATGAGCATGGATGGGATGACTGAGCATGAATGAGGATGGATGAGCACGAATGGGGATGGATGAGCACGGATGGGGATGACTGAACACGGCTGGGTGGGTGAGCACGGCTGGGTGAGGATGGCTGAGCATGGATGGATGGATGGATGGGTGGCTGAGCATGGATGGATGAGCATGCATGGGGTGAGGATAGCTGGGTGGGTGAGCATGGATGGATGGGTGGCTGAGCATGGATGGATTACATAGTTACATAGTTAGTCAGGTTGAAAAAAGACACAAGTCCATCCAGTTCAACCAAAAAAAACTAAAAAACATTTATATACATATATATATATATATATTTATACACATATATACACACATATATATATACATACACACATACACAACCAAATAATCCCATATAAAATCCTTCACCCACAGTTGATCCAGAGGAAGGCAAAAAACCCCAGCAAAGCGTGATCCAATTTGCTATAACGGGGGAAAAAATTCCTTCCTGATTCCCAGAGAGGCAATCGGATTCACCCTGGATCAACTTTACCTAAAAATGTTAGTACCCAGTTATATTATTTACATTATGGAAAGAATCCAGGCCATTTTTAAAGCAATCAACCGTGCTGGCCAAAACCACCTCTGGAGGGAGTCTATTCCACATTTTCACATCTCTTACTGTGAAGAAACCTTTCCGTATTTGTAGATGAAATCTTTTTTCCTCTAGACGTAAAGAGTGCCCCCTTGTCCTTTGTGATGACCTTAAAGTAAATAACTCAACACCAAGTTCACTATATGGACCACTTATATACTTGTACATGTTGAACATATCCCCCCTTAATCTCCTCTTCTCAAGAGAGAATAAATTCAGATCCTCTAATCTTTCCTCATAGCTGAGCTCCTCCAAGCCTCTTATTAGTTTGGTTGCCCTTCTCTGCACTTTCTCCAGTTCCCCGATATCCTTTTTGAGAACTAGTGCCCAAAACTGAACTGCATATTCCAGATGAGGTCTTACTAATGATTTGTACAGGGGCAAAATAATGTCTCTATCTCTGGAGTCCATACCTCTGTTAATACAAGAAAGGATTTTGCTTGCTTTGGAAACCGCAGATTGGCATTGCATGCCATTATTAAGCTTATGATCTACCAAAACCCCCAGATCCTTCTCCACTATGTATTCCCCCAGTTGTACTCCCCCTAGTATGTACGATGCATGCATATTCTTAGCCCCCAAGTGCATAACTTTACATTTATCAACATTAAACCTCATTTTCCACATAGTCGCCCAATTAGACAGTGCATTGAGGTCGGCTTGTAAGTTGGAGACATCCTGTAAGGAAATTATTCCACTGCATAGCTTGGTGTCATCTGCAAACACTGAAATGGTACTTTTAATCCCAGACCCAATATCATTTATAAATATATTGAAAAGTAAGGGTCCCAACACTGAGTTTTGGGGTACACCACTGATAACCTTAGACCATTCAGAATAAGAATCATTAACCACTACTCTCTGAATTCGGTCTTTTAGCCAGTTTTCTATCCATTTATAAATTGATCTTTCCAAGCCTGTAGACTTTACCTTACACATTAGCCACACTTGAGCATGGATGGGGTGAGGATGGCTGGGTGGGTGAGCATGGATGGGTGGCTGAGCATGGATGGGGTGAGGATGGCTGGGTGGGTGAGCATGGATGGGGTGAGGATGACTGGGTGGGTGGTGGATGGATGGGGTGAGGATGGCTGGATGGGGTGAGGATGGCTGGGTGGGTGTGGATGGATGGTGGGGGGGTGCAGCCTGTCCCCCACTGTCACTTAGCAGCGCTGTGGGCATTAAACATCGCTCCTCTCTCCCCCCTCTCCTCTCACAATGCACCGATCGGTGAGGAGATTAGAGAGAAAATCTGGCAGAAGTGCCGGCTTGTTTACATGTGATCGCTCCGTCAAGCGATCACATGGTGAAAGGCCGTTTACAGCACCCATTCTCCGCAATCCGTGATGCGCCGGGTCCACTGGTCCACTGGACCCGGCGATCACGGATGTTCCCATGTGCTCGCCCTAGGGGGTGCGCGGGAAGCACGATTCTGGGAGGACGTCAATAGATGTCCTCCCAGATTTAAGCATCCGCCCTGTAGACGTCTTTTGTCTATGGGCCGGTTGTTAACTGGTTAAAAGAGAAGCATGTCCAAAACATGTTTGGCCATACTTCTCATGTGGGTCACAGGAGTGCTCTTATTTCTGCACTTATGTGATCCAGAATCAGCTGACAGCGGGCTAAAGTCTGCCTTCAACTGACATCACAGACGCGTTTAGCCTCTGACAGAATCCCGACAATAATGTTGGGATCCACACAGGCTCCTGACTGGCCACTGGTTCAGCCTCTCAGCATGCCGCTAAGAGCCTATGCCAGCTGCTCCTGCCCCCTCCCCTGCTCCAGTGAGTACTGGAGGGGCAGAGCACAGAGCGGTGACTGACAGTCACCGCTCTGTGCTCAGAGTGGACCTAAGAACTGATCAATTAACAGCACCATGATCGCTCAGTTCTTGGACTTACAGATGGAGGGGGACAGCTGCAGCATCGCACCGATTTTACATCAGGTATGTAAGTATGTATATTTCTTTGTTTTTACAGTTCCACACTTCTCCTTTAAATTTTGTCTACTTTATCAAAAAATAAAATTGTTTCTATCTGGAGACACAATATACACTTATATGTTGCTGTAATGTGTGGGGTACCACACATTACCACAATGAGCTGTAGTGCATGGCACCTGGTGCCTTCATTGCTGATGTACCAGCTGTACAGCACACCACAAAAGTGTGCAGCTCCACTTTTTGTTCTGTTGCAGCCCATTAAAGCTCACATTTGCAAATGGCAGCCCAATTAACATCCAGCATCAGGAGTTACAGGCATGTGCAAATAGCTGTGGCCGCTCAGTTCCTACAAAACAATGACAGTCTGATGGCTGCCACAGCTATTATTATTATTATACAGGATTTATATTGCGCCAACAATTTACACAGTACTTTAAAACATAAGGGCAGACAGTACAATTGCAACACAGTTTAATACAGTAGGAATCAGAGAACCCTGCTCATGAGAGCTTACAATCTAAGAGGGAGGGTCAAGAGATACAAAAGGTAATAACTGTTGAGGATGGGCTGATGGAGAAAATAAATGTACAGTTGTTAGGTGGGGGCTGGATAGGCCTATATGAAGAGATGAGTTTTTAGGGATCGTCTGAAAGTGGACAGAGTAGGAGATAGTCGGACAGATTTAGGGTAGGGAGTTCCAGAGGATGGGAGCACCTCCTGAGAAGTCTTGGAGGCGAGCATGGGATGAGTTGACAAGAGAGCTAGAGAGCAGGAGGTCTTAGGAGGAAAAAAGAGAATGATTTGGTTGGTATTTTGAGACTAGGTTAGTGATGTATCTGGGGGTAGAGTTGTGGATGACTCTGGTTCTTAGTATCTTGAATTTAATTTGTTGGGTGAGCGGATGCCAGTGGAGGGATTGGCAGAGAGGGGTAGCAGACACTGAGCGGTTTGTAAGGTGGATGAGCCTGGCAGCAGCATTCATGATGGACTGAAGGGGGATAGCCTATGTAAGGGAAAGCTAATGAGGCGGGAGCTGCAATAGTCCAGGCAGGAGATGACCAGGGAGTGAATACACCTAGAGCCTTGGTGTGTGGGGATGGGTTGATTGTTGAGCCATTGATTTTGACAGAGAAATCAGGGGAAGGGGCACGTGGGGGAGGAAATATTATGAGCTCGGTTTTGGATAGATTGCATTTGAGGAAGTGGTGTGAAATCTAGGTTGATATGTCTGTTACTAAATGAGTGATGCATGAGGAGACTGATACAGTGAGCTGAGGGGTAGGGAGATAGATTTGGGTGTCATCAGCATAGAAATGGTATTGAAAGCCATGGGAGGCAATCCACTGACCCAGAGAGGAGGTGTAGATTGAGAATAGGAGATGTCCAAGAACAGAACCTTGGGGAACCCCAACGGAGAAAGGAAGAGGAGAAGAGAGAGTAGAATTGTAAGTGACACTGAAGGTGCGGTGGGATAGGAAGGATGAGACCCAGTGAAGACTACAATCATAGAGACCAAAGGAGTGGAGTTTTTTGAGGAGGAGGGAGTGGTCCACTGTGTTAAAGGCAGCAGAGGGTTCCAGAAGTAGGAATACAGAATAGTGTCCATTGGTTTTAGCTGTTAGTAGATCATTTTTGAGTCTAAGGAGAGCAGTTTCTGTAGAGTGTTGAGGGCAAAATCTGGACTGAAGGTGATCAAGAAGTATGTTCCCAGCCAGATGGTCACTCAGTCAGTTGTAGACCAGATGTTCAAGGAGTTTGGAGGGAAAGGGGAGTAAGGAGATGGGGCATAGGTTGTTAAAATTAGTGGAGTCTAGTAAGGGCTTTTTAAGGATGGGAATGACTAGTGCATGTTTTCGCGAGTTGGGGAAGATGCCAAAAGAGGGAGAGATTGCAGATGAGTGTTAGAGAGTGTAAAATAGAGCCAGAGGGTGACCATAGCATTTGCATGGGAACAGGGTGCAGAGGGCAGGTGGTTAGGGGGGCGTTATAAAAAAGTTTATCAACCTTGTCAGTAGTAACAGGGTTGAATGAGGGAAGTAATGATTGTATGTCACATACCTGATGGAGGAGTCTGCCTTATGCAGTAGGCAACCTCTCTTACGGCCCTGGTTCCAGAACCCCTGATAGAGCAGAAAGGGAGCGCAGGGGAGCACGAGGGCTGGATAGGACACTGGTGATGGTAAGATGTCATCCAGAAGGTCATGCAAGATGGAAGAGTAGTGAGACAGGCCAGGTCGATAACATGCGGGCTGAGCAGTACAGGAGGAGCAGGCAGTCGGGTGGTCAGGTGCAGGCAGGGTCGTTAACAGGCAGGCAGATTGAAGTACACAGGGATCAGACAGAAGAGTGGTCGTAGGCAAGCCAGGGGTCGGTGCAGGCAGAGTTCAAGCAGATGCGGGTTCAGGCCGGGTCACAGGTAACAGGTAGCTCAGAACAGGTTGTTCAGGAACACGGTAACGCTGTAGAACGGACAGCACTTGCTGACAGGAGCAGGAAGTTCAAATAGAGCTGCCCGGTGCCACCTCCTCCGGGAGCGTGAGGAAACAACAACAAAGTGCAAACAGGTCCTCAGCACAATCTTTTTCTAACCTTGTACCTGTGGACATGGGGTGTTAAGTGCAATAGGTATCTGTGCATTGGAGATCTCCTCACAAATTGTATCAATCTTATTTTTGAAGTGATTGGCAATCTCCTGGGCAGTGAGTGAGTTAGTGGGTGGAGGGTGTGACGAACGCGGGTATCAGATTGCTGCCCTCCTCACCGACAGGTGACCAGGGACCCCCTTGATCTCACACCGCGCTTGTCACTAACGTAACAATACAACTTTCAACTTCTTTCCGCACAAAGATTCTCCAGCTTGTGGGACCACCGTCTAAGTGCCAGCCGCCTGAGAGCAATTGTTACCGGGCTAATTCAAGCAATTAACCCTTTCTCTGCCACCACTAACCTTTGATCTGGAATGTTAGGTCTCCAACAATTAGCAATGCTAATTATGATTTTAGAATAACCACCTGTAACACACGTTGTCACCACAGACAGGAATATTCAGATCAGTTATCCTAAACACTAATGCTCTTCAAAGGCACAGATTCATTATAACTTGCATTAAGAGCTTTAGAGACAAGATTAACACTTTTCAGAATAAGATTTAATAATTTAAAGGTCAAGTTTGGTGCAGTAAAATATTTACAGAAAAAATGGTGTTACAAAGCAATTAGAGACATAATATACAGCAGCAAAGAGATAAGGCAGAATGGAAGGGGGAGAAAAGTTACTTGCATTTAAATGTCCGTGATCAATCAGAGATTCGTTGATGAGTCCACAGGTTCTGGAATGTTCATTCTTTGATGGTAAAATGAGAACTCGGCACTGTCCGGTCTAATCCCTTTTTCTCCGAAGGCCAAGGGGTGGGGCCATATGCCTCTGACCACTCTCATGGGTAAGGAGGGCCCGTGGGCTGTCCAGGGTGGGCCGTGGAATAACAGGGAATGCAGGGACAGTTCTCAGTTCTCACCTTACCATCAAAGAACGAACATATGAGAACCCATGGACTCATCAACAAATCTCTGATTGATCACGGACATTTAAATGCAAGTAACTTTCCCCTTCCATTCTGTTTTATCTCTTTGCTGCTGTATATTATGTCTCTTATTGCTTTGGAACATCATGTTTCTGTAAATATTTTACTGCACCAAATTTGACCTTTTCAGTAATAAACCTTATTTTGAAAAGTGTTCATCTTGTCCTTAAAGCTCTTAATGCAAGCTACTAAAAATCCGTTCCTTTGAAGAGCGCTACTGTTTAACCACTTCAGCCCCGGAAGGATTTCACACTTTAGGACCAGATCCCTTTTTGCGATTCGGCACTGCATCGCTTTAACTGACAATTGCGTGGTCGTGCGACGTTGTATCCAAACGAAATTTGCGTCCTTTTTTTCCCCACAAATAGAGCTTTATTTTGGTGGTATTTGATCATCTCTGCGTCATTTCTGATTGCCACTATAAACAAAAGAAGAGCGACAATATTGCAAAAAAAACCCCCAAATGTCTTACTTTTTACTTAAATACAAATCCAAAAAAAATATTAAAAAAAATTTTTTTTTCATCAGTTTTGGCCGATTTATATTCTTCCTCATATTTGTGATAAAAAAAATCGCAATCTGCGTTTATTGATTGGTTTGCGCAAAAGTGGCCGCGTTTACGGACGATGAGAATTCATTTCTGGGGTTTTTATTTATTTTTTTTTTTTTTACTAGTAATGGCGGCGATCTGCGATTTTTAGCAGTACTACGATATAGCAGCGGACATGTCGGACCATTTTGACACTTTTTTGGGACCATTGGCATTTATACAGCGATCAGTGCTATAAAAATGCACAGATTACTGTGTAAATGCCATTGGCAGTGAAGGGGATAACCTGCAGGGGGCGCTTTAAGGGTTAACTGTGTTCCATGGGCGTGTTCTAACTGTGTGTGGGCTGCCCTAGCAGGGGAAGGGGAGAGATCACAGCTTCCATATAGAGGAAGGCTGTGATCACAGCCCTTATAAAAAAAACCTAAAC
>BLSH010415473.1:223752-234085 GCA_018402905.1 Glandirana rugosa | reverse complement strand
TTTCTTACTTTTTGCTAAAATACAAATCCCAAAAAAAATATAAAAAAACATTTTTTTTCATCGGTTTTGGCCGATTTATATTCTTCCTCATATTTGTGATAAAAAAAATCGTAATCAGCATTTATTGATTGGTTTGCGCAAAAGTGGCCGCGTTTACGGACGATGAGAATTCATTTCTGGGGTTTTTATTTATTTTTTTTTTTTTTACTAGTAATGGCGGCGATCTGCGATTTTTAGCAGTACTACGATATAGCAGCGGACATGTCGGACCATTTTGACACTTTTTTGGGACCATTGGCATTTATACAGCGATCAGTGCTATAAAAATGCACAGATTACTGTGTAAATGCCATTGGCAGTGAAGGGGATAACCTGCAGGGGGCGCTTTAAGGGTTAACTGTGTTCCATGGGCGTGTTCTAACTGTGTGTGGGCTGCCCTAGCAGGGGAAGGGGAGAGATCACAGCTTCCATATAGAGGAAGGCTGTGATCACAGCCCTTCCCCCTCTCACAGAATGGAGATCTGTGTTTACTTACACGGACCTCCGTTCTTTCACTGCAGGGGGGGCATCGTGGGTAGCCGGCGGAGATCGAATCCGCCCTACCCGCTCCCTGGCCCCCCCAAACACAGTGAGCACGCGGGCGCGCCTCCGGCGGCTCGTGTGCGCTCACAGTGCATGATATCGCAGCCGCCGTCGTATGACGGCGTTTTGCGATATCGAGCCATCTTGTCGCCGTCAACCTGCGGTTGACGGTCGGCAAGTGGTTAAGATAACTCATCTGAATATTCCTGTCTGATAATTGGTATTTGCTAATTGTTAGAGAACTAACGCTCCGGATCAAAAGTTAGTGGTGGCACTGAAAGGGTTAATTGATTGAATTAGGCTGGTACCAATTGCTCTCAGGCGGCTGGCACTTAGGTGGTCCCGCAAGATGGGAAATCTTTGTGCTGAAAGCAGCAGAGAGTGGTATTGTTATGTTAGTGACAAGCTCAGCGTGAGCTCAATTGGTCCTCTGTCACCGGTGAGTGAGGAGGGCAGTGATCTGATACCCGCGTTCGTCACATATTGGTTGGCAGCGGTTGGATAGTTTTGCCTTAAGAGTATTCAGTGCATTATTAGGAATTAGCTCTCCACTGAATGATTGTAACCTTTGTGGCAAAAGGTCCTTAGAGACAAGCTGGTGCATATTTTTAGTTTTTTTTTTTTAAGAGACATACAGCAACAACTCCTTCCTACAGCTTTCTATCTTTGCTTTCTGTTCTATCTTTTCTGCTTGCAAAATGTCTGGGGTATCAGTGTATAAGAAGATGAACAAAGATGACCTGACTGCTGAGTGTACAACAAGAGGCCTTGACATCCGTAACAAAACTCATGAAGGCCTGATAAAGGCCCTACAGGAGTATGATATCCGAGCAGACCAGAACTCGGGGGAACTTGAAGCTGAAGGGGTTCCCGATACTCCAAAGCCAAGTGGTTCAGACTCGACAGCCTCACAGGATAGGCACACAGAGACTGACACGGGAATACCACTGAATGTCCCCTCCAGGCCACAGCAGGAGCAGGCCAGCCTGAGATTGCCTGCAACCAGCATAGACTCTCCTCGAATGCAGGATACACTCCAGCGCCTCAGCGAGACGGATCCTGGGATGTACCTGCAGTTTCTGGAACGCCAGGCTTAGAGAGAGGAGCCCCAGGCTGAGGCTGAGAGAGAGGAACGCTGAGCTGTGGCTGAGAGAGAGGCTGCACAGAGGGAGGCAGATCATCGGCATGAACTGGAGATGTTGAGTCTCCAACAGCAGCGACACGCTCAGAACCTCAGATCCCAAGAGCACAGGGACAAGATCCCCTGCATATGCCGATATCAGATGCATGTGTAGTTGATGATAAGAATGTCATTACTGAATGTAATAATATTTTGTCTTTGTTGAAGGTCACCCACAATGCTGAATGGGGCAGGAGACACCATCTCTGGCTGCAGAGCTGAGGAGTGGCCCAGAAGGTCCATGTCTGTGCTCTGATCCATAGGACTATGCCTCCCAGCCAAGGTCTGTGTGTGTCACTGGAGGGCTAGCTGGTCCTTGTGGTGCTACAGCAAAGCTAGCATTGCTGACACATACAAGTTTTGCAGCATTCAACAGGCAAGCTGTCAGCTTCCCTGCTGGGAAAGATACACAAAAGTCTGAAAAGGACAATGAACAGATGGGTTTGACAAGTTTGCCAGCAGGGGGCCTGGAGACTGCAAGGGTTAAACCACTGCTCACTGTGTCCAGTCAACCTAAGAAGCATGGGTTGAAGGTGTCACCTGATCTGTTCTGTGAGGATACAGGTGAAATCAGAATGGCCAGAGACAGTACACCTGAAGGGAAAGAGATAGGTGTCCTGTTAGGTGAGGTAGCTGACACTCAGGGAGTGGTCGTACAATGCGGAATGCCCGCCCTGCGGTTGTGGTCTCCCCCATGCCCAGAAACCATGAAGTGCCAGAGCAGCTGGCAGATGCCTGCTGTCTCACAATCATTGACCTGAGCAGGGGGCGTGGATCAATTCCTCTAACACAGAAGGCTCAGGATGAGTCAGCCTTCATGACCCCATGTGGCTTGCTTGCCTTGGACGCAATGCTACCTGGGGTTGAGAACGCATCAGTCACCTCTCCAGAGGTCCAGACTGGCATACGGGTTGGGATGGAACCTTGGGAAGCGATCTGCTTTGAGGGACCTGGAAGGGATTGGCCCTGTCTGGGTGGAACACCTTGGGGCTCCTGTCAGCAGTCCTGAACAATCTGGCAGGTCCCACTCTGTCAGCTCCCCCTAATAACTGTCAGATGGGTGTGTCAGCTGTTCAGTACTGGCAACAGCAGGGAGGAGAAAGCACCCAGAGGTTAGGAACTGGGAAGGTTGAGGCTAGCATGGCCTGGCCTACTCCTCAAGCCAACATACTGGTTGTGTCATTCCTGGGTACAGCTGACTACAATAGGATGCGTGAGTGCCACTATAGGAGCCCAGCTGAACCTGTGACTGACCGACCAACCCGAGCACCAACAGACATGGTATCCCTAATGCCAGTGTGTAAGGAGGACCGTGCCCTCCTGACAAAGGTACTGGCCGGTGCATCTGAGACATGGACCCTGGAAACCCACGGTCTGGTCCTGGTGCACACCGGCTCCAATACCTTTGGGTCAGGTGCAGCCCTGAGCCAGAGGGATGAGACAGAAGAGAAATATCTCGTCCTCTACCAAGGCAGGAAAGCACCCCCTCGAATAACCTATGCCGCTTCAGAACAGAAGTGTATTGTGGTCAGATGGGCACCCTGGAAACTGCCACATTATCCAGGTGGTTACAGCCAACGGGTACTCGGCCATCACAACCTACCTTGTGGGCCCAACAGTGTTGCTAGGAAGAACAACCCACTCCTTGAAGGGAGCCTGGTTCTCCAGCAAGACAAATGGACCAGTCCGCCCAAGGGTAAACACCTTAGCCAGACACACATGTGGTGCCACATGGCAAGTCAGCCGCAGAGGGTTACGTCAGGAGGAGAATTGCATTCCCCTCCCATGCAACCACCTCAGGGGGGAGATGTGATGATATCATGGTCAGGGACACACAAATCTCGCAACCATTTTGTAAGCATTAGCTATTACAGTTCTAACAAAACAAAACTCCTCATTCCCCCTCCCAACAACTTAGGAATTTCTGGGTCCCTTGAACAGATGCCAAGGAATCTGGGGGATGTTTGCCAGGCCCCATCGTAAACCAATACATCAGAGCCCTTAAAAGACAGCTCAGGATGTATCAGATAAGTTAGAGGGCAATAATTCTTCTTAGACAGCTGCAACCTTCCAGAAACCATGAATCAACATAAAAAGGTAAAAAATATACCCACATGTCATAACTCCAGATAGGAACGCGACATATTAATAAAAAATGTATATCTGTATGCAGGAAGGCATACCGATTAAAACAAACCCAAACGTCGATTAATTCAATTATAAGGGAACCCACTTGATAGTTTATCCTCTTCCCAGGGTAACAGAAAGCAACAAGTCTGTTATGTTATGTAGGCTTGTCTTGATGCACTGTGCCTGCCAAACTCAAATTCCCTATTGGTGAATTTGCACGATAATTCCATCCTGAGATATGGTTTTTATACTGCGAATTGCATATTAGGGATGATTGTTATTCCACGGTCTGCCCTGGACAGCCCACGAGCCCTCCTTACCCATGTGAGTGGTCAGGGGCATATGGCCCCACCCCTTTACACTCAGAGAAAAAGGGAATGAAAAGGACAGTTCTCAGTTCTCACCTTACCATCAAAGAACGAACATCCGAGAACCCATAGACTCATCAATGAATGGTACCTGTGCGGAGGTAAGATTGGGGTTTATCAGGAGTTTGGAGTTTACCTCCCTGGTGTCAGCTAACAGGTCTAGGAGTGGGTCAGCCTCTTCAGGCCCCAGCCGGGTGCAGACCTGCATGACATAGTCCGTGGGTTCATGATGGGCTTTGATCATGTTCACATGAAAGGCCTTCTGCCGTCTACTTCCTTCTCCCAACCTGACTAGGTAGGTGACATCATTCAGACGCTGGGTGATGGGGTACGAGCCTTGCCATGCTGCTTGGAGTTTATTCTGCTGCAAGGGAAGCAGAACATACACCAGCTGCCCAACGTTATATGTCCGCTCACTAGCATTGTCATACCAATGTTTCTGTCTGGTCTGGGCCTGGGTCAGGTTTTCCCGTACCACCCCCACCAATGTCTCCATTTTATCCCGGAATCTTATGGATGTAATCTACAACAGAGACCTCTGGGTCGACAATCTTGCCCTTCCATGTCTCATGGATTATGTCTACGGGTCCTCTTACCCTCTGTCTGTACAGCAGTTCAAATGGCGAAAAGCCTGTGGACTCCTGGGGCACCTCTCTGTAAGAAAACAGTAGATGAGGCAGTTATTGTTCCCAGTCCTTACCCTGGGACTCCACAAAGGAGCGCAACATTTGTTTCAGGGTACACATTGAAACGCTCTCACAAGCCATTCCTTTGTGGATAATAAGGACTGGCCATGATATGCATCATCTGTGTTTTCTGGCAGAGAGCGTGCATCAAGTCAGACACAAACTGGGGGCCTTGATCACTAATGATCTTGGCCGGGAATCCAACTCTTGTGAAGATTCCCAGCAGAGCATCAGCGACCTTGTCTGCACGAAGGGAGGAGAGAGCAACCAACTCAGTATAACGCGTGGCATAGTCAACGACTGTCAAGATAAAACGTTTGCCTGAACTGCTAGGGATGGCTAGAGGCCCAACAATATCAACTGCCACCCTCTTAAAAGGTTCGTCAATCACAGGCAAAGGTTTAAGCGGAGCCCTGTGTACATCTCCTACCTTGCCAACTCGTTGCCAGGTAATACAGGACCGACAGTATAAGCTATGTCCGTAAGCATGGTAGGCCAATAAAAGTTATGTATTAGTCACCCTCGGGTCTTAGTGATCCCCAAGTGACCTGCTAGGGGAATCTCCTGAGTCACCTTTAGTAGCTGTCCCCTGAACTGACTGGGTACCACAAGCTGCCTGCTACCTAAATCAGCTTCGTTCCCCTCTGTAGACAAACTCTACCTGTACAGTTTTCCTTTGTCACAGTAAACCTTTTGTTTGTCATTCTCTGCAGGGGGGCTATCATCTAGACTCCTGAGCTGTGCCAGTGTTTGGTCTGTCTGCAGTGCTGCTTCAAAGGCAGAACCACGAGTCCCAGAAAGCAATCCTGTGGCAAACAATGACAGCTGCTGAGGCTCAACAGAGGTGGAGTCCACTGGGTCAGAACAAGAAGAGGGCCCAGAGACCTCCTCCTGCTGTTCTGCGACCCGAGCCTGTACCTCTGCAGCCCTCGCAGCACTGTGAGTGACCACCAGTATTGGTAATACATTGTTATCATTGTCAACATTACATTCAACAGGTACAGGTGTAGCATCATTGGAAAATACATCATTTACATAGTTACATAGTCAGCGAGGTTGAAAAAAGACATAAGTCTATCAAGGCCAACCTATGTGTGTGTTTTTATGTCAGTATTACAGTGTATATTCCTCAATGTTGTGGTCCCTTAGGTGCGCATCTAATAGTTTTTTGAAATTATCTATACTCCCAGCAGAAATCACTGCTTGTGGAAGAGAATTCCACATCCTCACTGCTCTTACCGTAAAGAACCCTCTACGCAGTTTAAGGTTAAACCAACTTTCTTCCATTTTTAGTGAATGGCCGCGTGTCTTTGTGTACTCCCTTGCGCTGAACAGTTTCGTCCCTATGGTAGGGTCACCAGTACAGTATTTGTACATTGAAATCATATCCCTCCTAAGCATCTCTTTTCCAGAGAGAATACGTTCAGTGTTTGTAATCTTTCCTCATAACTAAGGTCCTCCAATCCCTATATAGCTTTGTTGCCCTTCTCTGAACCCTTTCCAGTTCCAGGACATCCTTCCTGAGGACCGGTGCCCAGAACTGGACGGCATACTCCAGGTGCGGCCTCACCAGAGACTTGTATAGTGGGAGAATTATTGATTTATCCCTGGAGTTGATCCCTTTCTTGATGCATGCCAACACTTTGTTAACTTTGCTTGCAGCAGCTTGGCATTGCCTGCCACTGCTGAGCCTGTCCTCTACTAGGACCCCTAGGTCCTTTTCTATCCTAGATTCCCACCCTAGAGGCTCTCTCCTTAGTGAGTAGTTTGCGTTCATGTTCTTGGTACCCAAATGCATTATTTTACATTTTTCTACGTTAAACCTCATTTGCCACTTGTCTGCCCACCCCATTAATTTATCCTGTGGAGAATATATTGCCCTGCTTAGCTTGGTATCATCCGCAAATATTGAGATTGAGCTGTTTATCCTGTCCTCCAGATCATTTACGAATAAATTGAACAGAATTGGTCTCAGGACAGAACCTTGGGGAACCCCACTTTCTACACCAGACCATTTTGAATACTCCTCATTTATCACCACCCTCTGGACTCACCCTTGTAACCAGTTTTCAATCCAGGTACTCACCCTTTGATCCATGTTGAGAGACCTTAGTTTGTACAGTAAATGTTTGTGGGGAACTGTATCAAATGCTTTTGCAAAATCTAGATACACCACTAGAGTTGAGTGAACCCGAACTGTAAAGTTCGGGTCCGTACCGAACTTTTGGGTGTCCGGGACCTAGACCCGAACCCGGACTTTTCAAAAAAAGTCCGGGTTCGGGTCCGGGGTTCTGGTATTTTATTACACGTGTTGAAAAGCTGCCAAGGGCAGCCAGTCAACAAGTGTTTCACTGGTTTTCTCTGGAAGCCATCACAACCATGCCTACTAATGGCATGGCTGTGATTGGCCAGTGCACCATGTGACCCAGCCTCTATATGGGGCTGGAGTCACCGTGCTGCATGTCATATGCTCTCAGGATAGTTTAGGGAGAGGATGCTGCTGGCTCTGTGAGGGACAGATTGCAGAACATCTCATGCTGCATTACTGAATGATCTGATTGTGGACTAGGGAGAGATACTAGTACTGCTGTTTTGAGGGACAGATTGCACACCTCATCCTGCTGCACAGAACAATCTGACTGGACTAGGTAGAGTCTACTGCTTTAAGGGAAAGATTATTCTTCTAAAATCATCATCAAGTTGTACAGGGAAAGGTTCCAGCTGTTGCGTTAAGGTAAAGATTAGTGTTCTAAAATCATCATCAAGTTGTACAGGGAAAGGTTCCAGCTGTTGCTTTAAAGGAAAGATTAGTGTACTAAAATCATCATCAAGTTGTACAGGGAAAGGTTCCAGCTGTTGCTTTAAAGGAAAGATTATTCTTCTAAAATCATCTTCAAAGTGTGTGGGAAAAGCCTGTTTCATCCGCAGAGAGCCATATTAGTGTTCTAAAATCATTTTCACAGTGTGTGGGAAAAGCCTGTTTCAGCCGCAGAGAGCCATATTAGTGTTCTAAAATCATCTTCACAGTGTGTGGGAAAAGCCTGTTTCAGCCGCATAGAGCCATATTAGTGTTCTAAAATCATCTTCAAACTGTGTGGGAAAAGCCTGTTTCATCCGCAGAGAGCCATATTAGTGTTCTAAAATCATCTTCACAGTGTGTGGGAAAAGCCTGTTTCAGCCGCAGAGAGCTATATTAGTGTTCTAAAATCATCTTCGCAGTGTGTGGGAAAAGCCTGTTTCAGCCGCAGAGAGCCATATTAGTGTTCTAAAATCACCTTCAAAGTGTGTGGAAAAAGCCTGTTTCAGCCGCAGAGAGCCATATTAGTGTTCTAAAATCATCTTCACAGTGTGTGGGAAAAGCCTGTTTCAGCGGCAGAGAGCCATATTAGTGTTCTAAAATCATCTTCAAAGTGTGTGGGAAAAGCCTGTTTCAGCCGCAGAGAGCCATATTAGTGTTCTAAAATCATCTTCAAAGTGTGTGGGAAAAGCCTGTTTCAGCTGCAGAGAGCCATATTAGTGTTCTAAAATCATCTTCAGTGTGTGGGGAAAGCCTGTATCAGCCGCAGAGAGCCATATTAGTGTTCTAAAATCATCTTCGCAGTGTGTGGGAAAAGCCTGTTTCAGCCACAGAGAGCCATATTAGTGTTCTAAAATCATCTTCACAGTGTGTGGGAAAAGCCTGTTTCAGTCGCAGAGAGCCATATTAGTGTTCTAAAATCATCTTCAAAGTGTTTGGGAAAAGCCTGTTTCAGCTGCAGAGAGCCATATTAGTGTTCTAAAATCATCTTCAGTGTGTGGGAAAAACCTGTTTCAGCCGCAGAGAGCCATATTAGTGTTCTAAAATCATCTTCACAGTGTATGGGAAAAGCCTGTTTCAGCCGCAGAGAGCCATATTAGTGTTCTAAAATCATCTTCACAGTGTGTGGGAAAAGCCTGTTTCAGCCACAGAGAGACATATTAGTGTTCTAAAATCATCTTCAAAGTGTGTGGGAAAAGCCTGTTTCAGCCGCAGAGAGCCATATTAGTGTTCTAAAATAATCTTCAAAGTGTGTGGGAAAAGCCTGTTTCAGCCGCAGAGAGCCATATTAGTGTTCTAAAATCATCTTCACAGTGTGTGGGAAAAGCCTGTTTCAGCCGCAGAGAGCCATATTAGTGTTCTAAAATCATCTTCACAGTGTGTGGGAAAAGCCTGTTTCAGCCGCAGAGAGCCATACTAGTGTTCTAAAATCATCTTCACAGTGTGTGGGAAAAGCCTGTTTCAGCCGCAGAGAGCCATATTAGTGTTCTAAAATCATCTTCACAGTGTGTGGGAAAAGCTTGTTTCAGCCGCAGAGAGCCATATTAGTGTTCTAAAATCCTCTTCACAGTGTGTGGGAAAAGCCTGTTTCAGCCGCAGAGAGCCATATTAGTGTTCTAAAATCATCTTCACAGTGTGTGGGAAAAGCCTGTTTCAGCCGCAGAGAGCCATAATAGTGTTCTAAAATCATCTTCACAGTGTGTGGGAAAAGCCTGTTTCAGCCGCAGAGAGCCATATTGGTGTTCTAAAATCATCTTCACAGTGTGTGGGAAAAGCCTGTTTCAGCCGCAGAGAGCCATATTAGTGTTCTAAAATTTTAGAACACTAATATGGCTCTCTATGCGACTGGAAGAACAGTAATATGGCTCTATGCCCCTGCAATAGGCTTTTCCCATACACTTTGAAGTTGATTTTAGAGCAACAATATGACTCTCTGCGGCTGAAACAGGCTTTTCCCACACACTGTGAAGATGATTTTAGAACACTAATATAGCTCTCTGCAGCTGAAACAGGCTTTTCCCACACACTTTGAAGATGATTTTAGAACAATAATCTTTCCCTTAAAGCAACAGCTGGAGGCTTTCCCTGTACAACTTGGAGATGATTTTAGAATCTAAAATCATCAACTAGTTCTATAGGGAGAGGTTCCTACTGTTGCTTAACCACTTAAGGACCGGAAGGATTTCCAGCTTTAGGACCGGAGCCCTTTTTGCGATTCGGTGCTGCGTCGCTTTAACTGACAATTGCGCGGTCGTGCGACGTTGTACCCAAACGAAATTTGCGTCCTTTTTTTCCCACAAATAGAGCTTTCTTTTGGTGGTATTTGATCACCGCTGCGTCATTTCTGATTGCCGCTATAAACAAAAGAAGAGCGACAATTTTGCAAAAAAAACCCAAATTTCTTACTTTTTGCTAAAATACAAATCCAAAAAAAAATATAAAAAAACATTTTTTTTCACCGTTTTTGGCCAATTTATATTCTTCATCATATTTGCGATAAAAAAAATTGCAATCGGTGTTTATTGATTGGTTTGCGCAAAAGTGGCCGCGTTTACGGATGATGAGAATTCATTTTTGGGGTTTTTAATTT
>BLSH010415473.1:205778-215960 GCA_018402905.1 Glandirana rugosa | reverse complement strand
TTGTTCTCAGGAACTGCAGTCACTGTTTTGAGTACTTCCGGACTATTTCCGGGATGTCCTCATGCTATAGACTCATCCGGTCTTGAGTCCCCTTGAACTTCGACTTCCCCAAGGGCTATGAGGTCTCGGTTCACCAAGTCTGTGCTGCCGGAGTGTCCTATCCGTGTGTCTCTGACTGTGCCCTCTCTCTCTCCTTGTGGTCCGACACCGACTCTCTCTCCTTGCAGCCCGACTCTCTCTCCGACGAGTCTCCCTCCGACTAGCAGCCGTGCTTGACCTCTACAACTCTGAGGTTGTCGTGGCTGTCCGAGTCTTGGAGTCTAGGGATTTCGTGTCCCTGTTGAGAGACGGGCCCGGACCGAACCCGAATGATTTTTGAAATGTCCGGGTCCGGGTCCGTGCCCCGGACACCCGAAAGTTCGGTACGGACCCGAACGTTACAGTCCGGGTTCACTCAACACTAGTACTGACGACAAGTTTTTTCAAGCGACAGTAGATCCACATGTCCTTTTCCATGACTGGAAATTTGGCGGCTGGGCAGAGAGTTGTCCCTGTGCTTTAGGGATCTGAGGTTCTGAGCCTGTCGGTGCTGTTGGAGTCTCAACATCTCCAGTTCGTGCCGACGATCAGCCTCCCTCTGAGCAGCCTCTCTCTCAGCCCGACGTTCCTCTCTCTCAGCCACAGCCTGGTGTTCCTCTCTCTCTCCCGTGTCAGTCTCTGTGTGCCTATCCTGTGAGGCCGTCGTGTCTGAACCACTTGGCTCTGGAGTATCGGGAACCCCTTCAGCTTCAAGTTCCCCTGAGTTCTGGCCTACTCAGATATCGTACTCCTGTAGGGCCTTTATCAGGCCTTCATGAGTTTTGTCACTGACGTCAAGGACTCTTGTTGTACACTCAGCAATCAGGTCATCTTTGCTCATCTTCTTATACCCTGATACCCCAGACATTTTGCAAGCAGAAAAGATAGAATAGAAAGCAGAGATAGAAAGGAGCTGTAGGAAGGAGTTGTTGCTGTATGTCTCTTTAAAAAACAAAAAATATGCACCAGCTTGTCTCTAAGGACTTTTTCCACAAAGATTGGAATCCTTCAGTTCAGAGCTAATTCCTAACAATGCA
Organism: Glandirana rugosa; assembly: GCA_018402905.1. NCBI lineage: Eukaryota > Metazoa > Chordata > Amphibia > Anura > Ranidae > Glandirana > Glandirana rugosa. The sequence continues at coordinate 214,845 of BLSH010415473.1, read as the reverse complement.
CTGAATGCTCTTAAGGCAAAAATATCCAACCAATATGTGACAAACGCGGGTATCAGATCACTGCCCTACTCACCGACGGGTGACCGGGGACCCCCTTGATCTCACACCGCGCTTATCACTAATGTAACAATACCACTCTGAGCTGCTTTCCGCACAAATATTCTCCAGCTTGCGAGACCAACCACTGTCTAAGTGCCAGCCGCCTGAGAGCGATTGTTACTGGGCTAATTCAAGCAATTAACCCTTTCTCTGCCTCCATTAACCTTTGATCCGGAGTGTTAGATCTCCAACAATTAGCAATACCAATTATGATTTTAGAATAACCATCTGTAACACACACTGTGTCACCACAGACAGGAATATTTAGATGAGTTATCCTAAACAGTAGCGCTCTTCAAAGGCACAGATTCATTATGGCTTGCATTAAGAGCTTTAGGGACAAGATTAACACTTTTCAGAATGAGGTTTAATAATGAAAAGGTCAAGTTTGGTGCAGTAAAATATTTACAGAAAAAATGGTGTTACAAAGCAATTAGAGACATAATATACAGCAGCAAAGAGATAAGACAGAATGGAAGGGGGAGAAAAGTTACTTGGATTTAAATGTCCGTGATCAATCAGAGATTTGTTGATGAGTTCACAGGTTCTCAAATGTTTGTTCTTTGATGGTAAATTGAGAACTCAGCACTGTCTGGTCTATTCCCTTTTTCTCCGAAGGCCAAGGGGTGGGGCCATATGCCCCTGACCACTCACATGGGTAAGGAGGGCCCGTGGGCTGTCCAGGGCGGACCGCGGAATAACAACCTTCTCTAATTTGCAATTTGCAGTATAAAAAACATATCTCGGGATGGGATTATCGTGCAAACTCCACATTAAGTAATTCAAGTTCAGCAGGCCCAGTGCATTAAAATAAGTCCACATATAAGACTTGTCGCTTTCTGTGACCCTGGGAAGAGGATAAACGATCAGTGGGTTCCCTTATAATTGAATTCATTGACGTTTGGGTTAGTTTTAGTCGGGATGAATTCCGGCATTCAGATATTCTAAAATTCTATCAAACTGCTATAGGGAGAGGTTCCTGCTGGTGCTGTAAGGGACAGATTATTGTTCTAAAATCATATCAAACTGCTATAGGGAGAGTTTCCTGCTGGTGCTGTAAGGGACAGATTATTGTTCTAAAATCATATCAAACTGCTATAGGGAGAGGTTCCTGCTGTTGCTGTAAGGGACAGATTATTGTTCTAAAATCATATCAAACTGCTATAGGGAGAGGTTCCTACTGGTGCTGTAAGGGACAGATTATTGTTCTAAAATCATATCAAACTGCTATAGGGTCAGGTTCCTGCTGTTGCTGTAAGGGACAGATTATTGTTCTATAATCATCTCCTAGTTCTAAAGGGAGAGGTTCCTGCTGGTGCTGTAAGGGACAGATTATTGTTCTAAAATCATCGCCTACTCCTATAGGGTCAGGTTCCTGCTGTTGCTGTAAGGGACAGATTATTGTTCTAAAATCATCTCCCAGTTCTATAGGGTCAGGTTCCTGCTGTTGCTGTAAGGGACAGATTATTGTTATTTCCCTATCCCCATTTATTTGTAGGGCACTTGTCCTACTCTTACCCCCACGTTTCTTCCTTTTGCAGCCCTCTAGCACTTTCCAGGACTTTTTTACAGCCATTTTTGTGCCCAAAAGTTCGGGTCCCCATTGATTTCAATGGGGTTTGGGGTCCGGGGTCAAGTTCGGACCGAACCCAAACCCGAACCCAAACTTTTCCACGAAAACCCAAACCCGAACATCCAGGTGTCCGCTCAACTCTAATGGTGACCCTACTTTCCATCCGTCTGGAGAATCAGGTGGGATTGGCTGAAAATGGACAATCGGTCCGTTTTCATCCAATCTCCCCATACTCTGCTGACCAAATTAGAGTGTGCCTATGTGTAGGCACCCTAATACAAAGCACATTAAGGCCCCTTTCACATGGGCGTTCATTCTAGATCTGTCTGTCAGTATTTCAGATGGATCCTGACTAAGCCACAATGTATGTCTATGGGTGGGCGGATATAAACGGATGATTATCTATTTACAGTGGGTATGGAAAGTATTCAGACCCCCTTAAATTTTTCACTCTTTGTTATATTGCAGCCATTTGCTAAAATCATTTAAGTTCATTTTTTCCCCTCATTAATGTACACACAGCACCCCATATTGACATAAAACACAGAATTGTTGACATTTTTACAGATTTATTAAAAAAGAAAAACTGAAATATCACATGGTCCTAAGTATTCAGACCCTTTGCTGTGACACTCATATATTTAACTCAGGTGCTGTCCATTTCTTACGATCATCCTTCAGATGGTTCTACACCTTCATTTGAGTCCAGCTGTGTTTGATTATACTGATTGGACTTGATTAGGAAAGCCACACCCCCGTCTATATAAGACCTTACAGCTCACAGTGCATGTCAGAGCAAATGAGAATCATGAGGTCAAAGGAACTGCCTGAAGAGCTCAGAGACAGAATTGTGGCAAGGCACAGATCTGGCCAAGGTTACAAAAACATTTCTGCTGCACTTAAGGTTCCTAAGAGCACAGGGGCCTCCATAATCCTTAAATGGAAGACGTTTGGGACGACCAGAACCCTTCCTAGAGCTGGCCATCTGGCCAAACTGAGCTATCAGGGGAGAAGAGCCTTGGTGAGAGAGGAAAAGAAGAACCCAAAGATCACTGTGGCTGAGCTCCAGAGCTGCAGTCGGGAGATGGGAGAAAGTTGTAGAAAGTCAACCATCACTGCAGCCCTCCACCAGTCGGGGCTTTATGGTAGAGTGGCCCGACAGAAGCCTCTCCTCAGTGCAAGACACATGAAAGCCCACATGGAGTTTGCTAAAAAAACACCTGAAGGACTCCAAGATGGTGAGAAATAAGATTCTCTGGTCTGATGAGACCAAGATAGAACATTTTGACCTTAAATCTAAGCGTTATGTGTGGAGAAAACCAGGCACTGCTCATCACCTGTCCAATACAGTCCCAACAGTGAAGCATGGTGGTGGCAGCATCATGCTGTGGGGGTGTTTTTTAGCTGCAGGGACAGGACGACTGGTTGCAATCGAGGCAAATATGAATGCGGCCAAGTAAAGGGATATCCTGGATGAAAGCCTTCTCCAGAGTGCACAGGACCTCAGACTGGGCCGAAGGTTTACCTTCCAACAAGACAATGACCCTAAGCACACAGCTAAAATAACGAAGGAGTGGCTTCACAACAACTCCGTGACTGTTCTTGAATGGCCCAGCCAGAGCCCTGACTTAAACCCAATTGAGCATCTCTGGAGAGACCTAAAAATGGCTGTCCACCAACGTTCATCATGGCTGTATTAGATCAAAAGGGTGCTTCTACTAAATACTGAGCAAAGGGTCTGAATACTTAGCACCATGTGATATTTCAGTTTTTCTTTTTTAATAAATCTGCAAAAATGTCAACAATCCTGTGTTTTTCTGTCAATATGTGGTGCTGTATGTACATTAATGAGGGAAAAAAATGAACTTAAATGATTTTAGCAAATGGCTGCAATATAACAAAGAGTGAAAAATTTAGGGGGGGTCTGAATACTTTCCGTACCCACTGTATATTCAGCTATATTCATGCCCGTTAAGGGCTGTTTTTTTAAACGGAAGAGCCAACACCCAGATCTGTTGAAACAGGTGTAAATGGATAGAAAGTATACACAAAATCAGCGTTGCCTAATCAATAAAGATATAGAGAATGATTGCAGCCTTGCATCAAGGGAATCACCAACCCACAATCAAACTTATGAAAAAAATAGGATGCAGCGCAAAATTATGATAATACAACAGTCATAGTCCATTTAACATGCAAATAAGGTATAGAAGGAAGTTCAAAAACATATGCTGTTTCCAAATAGTGGTTTAGTAAAGAAGACAGTCCTCTGTGTATGTATGCATCACATTGAAAAGGTGCTCTCCCTTCACCAGCTGGCACACTCCCTCACCTTAATGTTTGACCCCAGTTCCACTAGAGCAGTGGTTCTCAACTCCGGTCCTCGGGACCCCCCAACAGGTCAGGTTTGCAGGATAACTGAAATACATCACAGATGACATAATTTGCTGCTCAGTGATTGCAGTGTTCTAGTCTGTATCTCCCCAAGGTAATACTTAAAATCTGGCCTGTTGGTGGGTCCCGAGGACCAGAGTTGAGAACCACTGCACTAGAGGGTCAAACACGCATACCCACAAGGCGTTAAGCAGGACTGGAAGTCCTATGATGATGGAGACTGAGTAACCGTAGGCGAGACCAGGTAGGGCGTTCTCATCCACATCAATGCTGAGATTGCATAGCCAAAAAGAGAGGAGGAAATCTAAGTGCACACTGTTTCAACTAAAGAAAGTAGTATTTATTCAAATGCACTTACATAGATGTCTTGAGGATCGCATAAAAGCAGAATAAAAACCACATTAGAGCGAAATAGCCGCTCTGACCGTGTGGGAGATCAGCCAGGCAGCATGTGTGGAGGACAGTGGGTGACGTCAGACAGGCTTTCCTCCCGTACGCGTTGCGGCAGCCACGTGCCTTCTTCAGCGGGGCGGAGCCTGGCATGGCTTTTATTCTGCTTTTATGCGATCCTCAAGACATCTGTATGTAAGTGCATTTGAATAAATACTACTTTCTTTAGTGGAACTGGGGTCAAACATTAAGGTGAGGGAGTGTGCCAGCTGGTGAAGGGAGAGCACCTTTTCAATGTGATGCATGCATACTCAGAGGACTGTCTTCTTTACTAAACTACTATTTGGAAACAGCATATGTTTTTGAACTTCCTTCTGTACCTTATTTGCATGTTAAATGGACTATGACTGTTGTATTATCATAATTTTGCTCTGCATCCTATTTTTTCATAGGTGTAAATGGATGCCATCCATTTACATCTGATTTGTTTATGTCTATGTTTAGGCAAGAAACATTTTTTGTTTATACTTCTGTCACCTCAGATTGGTCTAAGAAAAAATGTATGCAAAAATGTATGTAGACTGATGTAAACTAAGCTATACTGAATTTATATGACCTGAACTAATATAAACTGATGTAAACTGAACTGAAGCGCAAACTGATGTAAACTGAGTTAAACTGAATTGAAAACCGATGTGCAAACTGATATAAATTGAATCTGCTTTTTCTTTGGAAAAAATGAGACTGAACAGATTATATCTGTGTGAAAGGGGCTTCACAAAACACTTCTTGGTGTGAGGTAATGAACCACATCAGAGCTGGCAGACGTGAAGGGGCTGTGTATTTATGAGCCATGAATAGCTGGCTTTAATTATAAAAAGAAAAAAAAAAGGAAGGAACTAGCATACAGGTACTCATCTTGATTTTCACCTATTATCAGCATATTTTATTTCAGCAAGGTGAATACAATACTTACTTTGCTCTTTCTATTTGCTCTTTATGCTGTTAATAACACAGTAGGATGTAACTTCCTACTGTGTGAGGGAGGTGGCCTATACCACAGAAGAATAAGAGGTTAAAGTCCTTCCTTGGAGAGGAGGGAATTGTCTAACGGCTTCTACTATTGATTTGTGTCTCTCACTTCCCTGTTGCTGTATCTGTAAAGTTCAAAGATCTAACAAGTCTCAACTTTAGTCCCTGCAACTATGCCAGAGTGAAGGTTCAGCAAAAATCTGAAAGGTTGTCTGAGAAGCAGAATCTGAGCAGAACAGGTGTAACTTACACCAAGCCTCACAGGTGATACTGACTGACTAGTCTCCTTTATGTGCCAATGGCGTTTCACTACATCATCTCTGGGCGAATCAAGCCAGGCTTTCTATTACTGGTAAGAAGCACTTTAAATGTTCTCTGTTGATTGCAGCACAGATCTCCAGCTGTGATCGTAGCAAACTACCCAGAATTGAGTTACTGTCTTTTGTACTAACTTACATTTAATTGCCTAGTGTGCAGTATTTAACAACTGGACAAGAATACATCATATTCTGCTTTATTCACTTAAGAAAGATAACTGGAATTAATTGTTTTCTATTATTTACCTTTTACACTATGCTTTTTGATATGATGCTTTTTGTGTATTGAGAGTCCTGTGTTTCATATACTATTACTTTTATTTTGTTTACACTTTATGGTTCTCTTTTTTTTCACCCAGAACATTCTATGTATAAGTCACATACATAGAAAGTAGAAGAAAATGTCTCAGTTGGCTATAGTAACCACATTTTAGATTTGTCTTTTTTCTCATTCTAAGGCAGCCCATGTATTTACCTGTGGGTTGAATGAAAAAAATGTGGATGGGGGAATCCTTCCCACCGAGCTATTGTATTCTAACAGCGGGGAGCCTTATGTGCCATCATAATACAATGATCAGTGTTGCTAGCTATAGCCAGTGGCACTGATTGACTTGTGTACAACCAGCCTGGCCATACATGGATTGATTGGCTAGTACCTGCTGAAGAAGCCAAATTTTGCTACATTTACAGAGCCATAAACATTTTACTGACACAGAAGTGCCTACATAAAATGATACTTGCCTTTAGATCTGTTTTTTAAAGTCGTAAAATTGTCCTGTTGCTATTGTAATACCAGAATCCATACGCATGTTCTCTGACACCGATTATGGATTTTGTGTTACAGATCTAAATGAAGCGCATGTTTATGCATCTGTGTAAATATCTCTATTCAAAACAATGCGGCTACATTGAGATCTGTAAATAAAAAACGCTTATACATTTTTTTATGGCCATTGTGAACATAGCCTAAAAATTACAGCAGCAATGTGATCTTCATGGGGACCAAAAGCCGATTCACAATACATTTTACTGCCTCAGAAAGAAATGTGTTTCAAGTGTAATTCAAATCCCTACTGGAATTTCAGAAACCTGTGGGCAAGCTAATGCTGACCAGTTAGTTAAAAATTAAGATGTTACTTTGTAAAACACCTGATTGTGGAATGACATGTCTGCATTTATTGCTGCTTAAAGCTATATTTATCTCAGGCACAGAAACACACACACACACACACACCCATCCATCATATGTTTGCTGTGTGCTGGAGGTGGTTGCTTTTAACTAAAGGTTGGGTTTGGGCTAAAAATATAACCTTTATTCATTTTTCCTATCAATGCGTCATCTGTTTTGAATACAATCTGTAGGTGTTTTGACTTTAACCACTTCACTACCGCCGTATACAGAATGACGGCCAGGAAGTGGTTCAGTTATCCTGACTGGGCGTCATATGACGTCCAGCAGGAAAACAAGCCGGCGCGTGCCTGCAGGGGTGCGCAGCACGGCGATCGGTGGTGTAGTGTGTCAGTCTGACACACCGCATCTCTGATCGTGGTAAAGAGCTTCTGTCAGAAGCTCTTTACCACGTGATCAGCTGTGACAAATCACAGCTGATCACAGTGTAAAAAGGAAAAGCCGCATATCGGCTTCTCCTCTGCTCACGTCTGCAGACGCGACTAGATGAGAGCCGATCAGCGGCTCTCCTGACAGGGGGGGCCTATGCTATTGTTTATCAGTGCAACCTCCCTAGGATCGCCACCAGGAAGCCCACCTAGGACCACCATGGAATACCCACCCAGGAACCACCAGGGAGACAACCAGGGAGCCCACCCAGGGACCACCAGGTAAGGGGCACAGTGCCCAACAGGGATGGCACACAGTGCCATATTGGATGCCACCCAGGGCCACCAGGAAATGTTAGGGAAGGACCACCAATATAGTACCATCTACCATTGTCGCCTATCAGTGCTCATCAGTGCCTCCTATCAGTGTCCAATGTCACCTATCAGTGCCCATCAGTGCCCACCAGTGCTGCTTATGAGTGCCCGTCAGTGCCGCTTATCAGTGCCACCTATCAGTGCCTGTCAGTGCTGCTCATTAGTGCTACCTATCAGTGATGCATATATGTGCCTCATCATCAGTGCCCATCAGTGCAAATCAGTGCTGCCTCATCAATGCCTGTCAGTGTAGCCTCATCAGTGCCAATCAGTGAAGGAGAAAACATACTTATTTACAAAGTTTTGTGACAGAAACATAGAAAAACTTTTTTTTCTCAAAATTTTTGGTCTTGTTTTATTTGTAGCACAAAAAAAAAAAAAGGGCGATCAAATACCACGAAAAGAAAGCTCTATTTGTGGGAACAAAATGATAAAAATATTGTTTAGGTACAGCGTCGCATGACCGTGCAATTGTCATTCAAAATGTGACAGCGCTGAAAGCTGAAAATTGGTTTGGGAAGTGGTATAAATTAATGGTATTGAAGTAGTTAAAGGACCCTTCACACTTGCCATTCTGGTATGATTCTGAATTTATATTTTGGGTTATAGAAGATTCCTAATTTAGATTGGCTTGCCAAAGCACAGCTATGAAACAAAAACTAGATTTGAAAAAAAAGTGCTAAAAGATGAATATTTATAATACAGCGAAACCCGAAACACACTCCTAAATAATCCCAAATAGTGTCACTTTCAAAAGTAATAATCAACAATATGTACAAGTATAATGCCCAGTACCAGTGGCAGCTGGTAAAGTTTTAGGATAGGGGGGCACCAGGCCCCGCCCTTCCTTTTGACCCCTCCTACTTCTAATAAGCCCCACCCCTTATAGAATCCACCCACTCCATCCCCTGTATTCCACATATTGTGTCAGGAGTACACAGCTCAGCATCACAGGACACAGTATACAGCTCAGCATCACAGGACACAGTATACAGCTCAGCATCACAGGACACAGTATACAGCTCAGCATTACAGGACACAGTATACAGCTCAGCATCATAGGGCACAATATACAGCTCAGCATCACAGGACACAGTATACAGCTCAGTATCACAGGGCACAGTATACAGCTCAGCATCACATCACAGGACACAGTATACAGCTCAGCATCACAGGACACAGTATACAGCTCAGTATCACAGGACACAGTATACAGCCCAGCATCACAGGACACAGTATACAGCCCCAGCATCACAGGACGACTCGACATATGACACGGGACACTATGACTCGACATATGACACAGGACACTACGACTCGACATATAACA
>BLSH010415473.1:168474-181126 GCA_018402905.1 Glandirana rugosa | reverse complement strand
TGTGTATAAGAGACAGGTTTCGGATGACTTAAGAGCACATTCAACTAGGGCAGTGCCAGCTCAGTGCAAAGCTCAGTGCTGAGTGTCTCCTGAGGCTATTTGCAAGTCAGCAATATGGTCCTCCCAGGAAACACCTTTATTACACTTAAAGTGAACCCGGCTCACGACAGTAAAATTTGGAAAATTCATGGTGCATAATTGCGCTTCTGATCATTACAAAATTTTTCTTGCACCCTCCCATATGGCGAGTTAGGTCCCATGTGTATGCTGCCATGATGCACCAGGAAAACGGAAAATTGTATACTCACCTTTCCGTAATTTTCCTTTCCTGGTGCATCTTCATGGCAGCATACAGATTCCCGCCCAAATTAGTGAGAGTTACAGAGAATGCTGTGAGCCGGGTCTGTCTTTGATTTATAGTTAACCAGTCCTATCATGTTGTGGGGGCGGAGCCACAACCCATGTGAATGCTACCATGAAGATGCACCAGGAAAGGAAAATTACGGAAAGGTGAGTATACAATTTTCCGTTTTCTGTTCACGTCCGAGAAAAAATTGGTGTTTGTCCCTTCAGAATTTTTAGTTTGCAAAGACAGAATCGGATGTTGAAAGTTGTGTAAACACTATACGAAAATCAAACGAGCGTGCCTCGTTCTGAATTTTTCTTCCAATTTTCTCATAGTGTGTACCCCCCCTTTATTCCCCTACTTATTAACAAGCTCTGCTCCGGGAGCTCACTTGTCAGTTCAACTTGTTTGTAATTCCAGCAAAGATCAGCGCTTGCAGACAAAGGCTGTGAGCGCTGATCATATAGTAAAGATGCTTCTTGAAGAAAGTGCTTCAGCGCTCTAATGAGTGACTTTTTCAAAGTGCTCGGTGCTTCAAGTGCTGTATTAAACAAAGGTGCAATCGTGGCACACACGCCCCTCTTGTCCCCCCACTCACCAGAAAGCATGGACCCTCAGCTTTGCAGTCTGAGGGTCGTGTGAGCGTGATCTGGTGTCTGTGCGAACAGAAGTAAGATAAGGATCCTCCGGTGGTATATGCTTCTCTCCCAGATATTCCTCCCAAAGGCCACTGTATTCAGCCACACGCGGTGTGCGTTCCACTGAGCACGGATGTGATGTCAATGATTACAAGAAACCAGTTTCTTGTAACCATTGACGTCACATCCGTCCTCAGTGGAAACCATGCCGCACATGTCTGATTCAGAAAATCCCTTGTCTTTTTTGCCTAAAGATTTTTACATCCTTGTAAGTAGGTTTTTATCTTGCGCTAATAAAGGTTTTATAAAGTGATACACTATGAGCCTTTTTATATTTATATTGAGCCTGGTGGAGATTTTACATCTGTTGAACACAGTGGCCCTTGGGAGGAATATCTGGGAGAGAAGCATATACCACCGGAGGATCCTTCTCTTACTTCTGGTCCCACAGACACCAGATCACACTCACACAACCCTCAGACTGCAAAGCTGAAGGTCCATGCTTTCTGGTGAGTGGGGGAACAAGAGGGGCGTGTGGCATGATTGCACCTGAAGCACCGAGCGCTTTGAAAGAGTGACTCATTAAAGCACTGAAGCACTTTCTTCACTTTGAAAAAGTCACTCATTAGAGCACTGAAGCACTTTCTTCAAGAAGCGTCTACTCTTTACTATAGGAACTTTATGAACTTTTTTGTTGAATGATTTTTTTATTCACTTATACATTTATGCTGCTGGTGCTGTTTTCTTGTTTACTACATATTTTGGGGGATGTCTAGCACCCAGTATACAGCAGCCTACAGTATATTATTGCTAATATTTGTCACTGTTTGCTTGCACCTTTTTTTGCAATTACCACTAAGCCCGTATTTTTAATTTGTTTTAATATTTTCTCTTGTCATTTTCAAGTGTTAATCTGCTGCTATTTTTTAATAATAGGAACATCGATGCAGATTAATTTTTTTCCCAACCTAATGGGAATTTAGATTTAAATCAAGATTTCAAACAGTTGAAAAGTGCTTTAGACAAATAGATTAGGGGGTGGTGGGATGTGTTCACACTCACCAAGTATGTAAAAGATTGCAGCACACCAAGAAGATTGAGGTGGGATCTAGCCCCCAATGATGGGTTAGAAGGACAAGGTTTGGAAGATGAGTGCTTTTCATTTTTTAATCTTACCGAAAAAAGATTATTGGAATTATTAATTGCTAAAAAATAGCAAAAATTAAAAAATTTAGAAACCACCATCAATGCAATTAAATTAAAAATAGAGCCACTGCCAGAGCCAGGCAAATACAAAGACAAGATGAAACAACTATAGGATATTGTAGGGAAATTAGACAAAGAGACACAGAAGAAAAAAATGAAAAAATATATAAGAGATACTAATGACTATAAATCCAATAAAGTATAAAAATGGCAAAGTGAAAGTGATTATTAGGAAGAAGCTTCCATGGTTTCCATAGAAAGAGAGCCCATCTCCAATATACCTACCCATCCCAGAACACCCATCATTAGAATTGAGGGACCTGGGAGGGAATTCGAGAGGGGAGCATGGCAGGGTGATGCTAGGGGGAGACCACCACCCCCTAGGATTCCTCAATATCCTATCCCCATCTACAATAGGTTTGAACCTCTTAGGTATGACTACAGCCAATCTCAGAACAGTTTTCAATATTCACGTGGTGGTGAATATAATGGCAACCATGGGAGCCCTTCCTGGACCCCCAACCACTATACTCAACATCCCCCCTATCGTGGCCATCTAGGCTACAACAACTATAGAGGGGATTTTCAGAGGAGAGGTTATGGTGGACCCCCGAGAAAGGGAAAGTGGGGAACCAATTTCAGAGGCCGAGGGAATCACAATTCACAGGAGATGGATGTGGGGGAATGAAGACCATGGTATCCCATGGGACCCACCCAACCACAAGGAGAGGAGATAAGAAGAGAAGGACAAGAGGTTGTAGGGGAGGAAAAAGGAAAAAGAAAAAGAGAAACATAATGGAAGGAATCTTTAATCTTCATAATGTCACATTTACTGGAGAGAAATGTAGAGTTTTAGAATTAGGGTTAAAATATGCACCAGGTAGAAATCTCAACAAATGTGATGTTTTCATAGATTTTCAGAAATGTATATGGAAGATTAATATCAAAAAGGATTTTACTAAAAATAACACATTAGAGGGTCCGAGAGAGGAGGATTATCAACACACCTCCCTCAGAAACAATTACATTTTCAATCCTAAAGTAGGTAAAAAACATTTTGTTGACACCTTTAAAGCGGAGTTCCATCCAAAAATGTTTCTATTTTTTTTGGCATCCACTAAATAGATGTAACCGCCTAGTAATTACATGTATTTTTTACTCACAATTTAGTTTCTCTCACTGCTGGACTTTTTGGTCCGCCTTAAATTGTGTCATTTCCTGTCTGGAAATAACACGATTTTACAGCACAGGGAAGTCCACTGACTCCTGTGAAATGATGAGTCACATCTCCCAGGAGGCCAGGGGAAGCAGGAAGTGAGGAGAAGAGCCTAGGACCTAAAAGGACCAGATTACAGAGACCACCTAGCAACAAGTGACTTAGGGTGAGTATAAAAATATTTTTCCTTCAAAGGTAAGTCTATATAGGCAAAGGACTTGAATGTAAAAAAAAAATTATGGGTGGAACTCTGCTTTAAGCATTTAGTAGAACAGGATCTTGACAAATTAATAATTAATCCTAATAGGTGAAAAAAGGATATTAAAAGAGGAAACTGATTGTGATAAGATCAGCAGATAAAGGGGGTGGGCTAGTAATTTTGAATCAGACAGACTACTTAGAAGAACTTAATAGACTGGTGGGAGATAGAGAAACCTATGAGGAACTAAACAGTAATCCAACCAACAAATATAAGGCCAAGCTAAAAAGGTTGACTAAAACAGCGTCTAAAGAGGGAATATTGAACAAAAAAGAAACCAGATATTTAATTCCCGATGCACTTAAAGTCCCTGTTATATACCAACTTCCCAAGGTACCCAAAAACCCTCTGAAACCCCCTGGGCGACCCATAGTGAGTGGGGTGGATTCTCTTTTTTCTAGGACAGGTGATTACCTGGACTGCTTTCTCCAACCCATAACACAGAAATGCCCTGCTTATCTAAAAGATAGCAGAGATTTAATAAAAACTATTGAAAACTATAGAAAAGATGACTACATTCTAGTCAGTGTGGACATTAATTCACTGTATATGAATATAGGTCAAGATTATGCCATTAAAGCTGTTAAGTGGGCATTGGAGTCCACGGATCTCAAGACAAAGCAGAAATATTTTCTGTTACAGCTATTGGAATTTTCCATGAGTCATATTTTTTCTAGCACGATAATAAGTTCTTTAAACAAAAGAGGGGTGTGGCCATGGGGGCTAGGTACGCCCCCTCGGTTGCAAACCTTTTTATGAGTTGGTGGGAAATAGAGGCCATTTTTGGGAGGGATATACCCCAACTAAGAATTTACAGTAGGTATATTGACGTTATCCTGATAGTTTGGGCAGGAACGCAGGAATCATTGGTGTGTTTCTTGAGAGAGATGGGAAACAATTCTCTGGACATTTCTTCCTCAGAAACATTCAGCAATGAAGCAATAAACTTTTTGGATCTCGTCATATACAAAGAAGGCAATAAGCTCCATACTCGAGCATACTTTAAGGATGTTGATAGAAATGGGTATATCCCGATGGGGAGTTGCCACCATCCTAGATGGCTAGAGGGGATCCCTAGGAGCCAAATGTTGAGAGTGAGAAGGAACTGTGATGCCATAAAGGACTACACACACAAGCGGAAAATATTTCAGATGTTTCGAGAGAAAGGGTATAATAGCAGGGAATTGGAGAAAAACTAAAGAAACAATAGAAAATATAGAAAGGAACAAGCCCTTTGAGAAAAAAGCTAAGGAAAAGAAGGATTATAGCATTGCTGTTATGACAGGTTACACACGACAGTACAGTTTGAAAAAATAATAAGGGAACACTGGCCCCTTTTGTTGAGACAAGGAGCTGCAAAATATCTTACCAAAAAAGCCCCAGTTTATTTATACTAAGCCACCAGACTGTTTTTTTTAAGTTGCGGGAGATGTGTCATTTGTAAAACTTCAAGACATAAAAAACTTGAAATCACGCATTTTGAGTCCCATTCATTGGGGAGATCTTTTGAGATAAAAACATTTATTTCATGTGACACCACCCAAGTCACCTACCTCCTGGCCTGTCTGTGTGGTCTTCAGTATGTGGGAGAACCACACGCAGGCTAGGAGTGAGGTTGAGAACATGTCAATAGGATTAAAAAGGGCTATAGACAACACAGCCTATCAAATCATTTTAGGCTATTACACAATAAGGACCCTCGAGATCTTTACTGTTGTGGTATTGATAGAGTAGAGGCCCATGGGAGAGGATCAAATCTAACCAAGGCCATCTCTCAGAATGAGACCCAATGGATCCATTGGCTTGGGACTATGAATCCTTCTGGGTCGAACATTGAACTGGATCAAAATTGTTTTTTTATCTAACTGGTAAATGAGTACGCTATATGCTATTTATGAGATTTCCATGGTGCTATTGTATATGAGATATGCATTAGGTATATTATGTATAAATTAAAAAAATATATATTATATTGATTTTAGATATAAATGTGTGTATATATATATATATATTTCATATATGCATATATTTTTATCCGCTTCCTTACTGGGCCATTGTAAAATGACGCCGGCAAAAACATCTACTCCCTCCCTGGGGGCCCGCAGTGCTGCAATCGGGGATGAGGCGTGTCCCTCTGACACAGCCCATCACTGATCAGGGTAAAGAGCCAATGAAATTGGCTTTTTACCACATGACTGGCTGTGTCCAATCACAGCTGGTCACAAATGTCAACAAATGGCTGTAGTGCAGTTTCCAGGTTCTCCTCAGTGTGTGAGGAGAAGACCTGGTAAAAAAAAAACACTGTAGTGCTCAATCTCCTCCCCAAATAAAGAGTACCTGTCACAGCCCATCAGAGTACCTGTCACAGCCAATCAGAGTACCTGTCACAGCCAATCAGAGTACCTGTCACAGCCAATCAGAGTACCTGTCACAGCCCATCAGAGTACCTTTCACCATCCCACCAGAGTACCCAAGTACTTGTCACCATCTCATCATAATACCCGAGTACCTGTCACAGTCCATCAGAGTACCTGTCACAGCCCATCAGAGTACCTGTCACAGCCCAGAGTTCCTGTCACACCCTCAGAGTATCTGAGTACCTGTCACCATCTCATCAGAATACCCGAGTAGCTGTCACCAGCCCATCTGAGTACCCGAGTACCTGTCACCATCCCACCAGAGTTCCCGAGTACCTGTCGTCAGCCCATTCAGAGTACCTGAGTACCTTTCACCAGCCCATCAGAGTACCTGTCACCATCTTATCAGAATAACCCAGTACCTGTCACCAGTCCATCTTGTCGGGGGTACCCTTGTCTTGGGTCAGATAGACTGATAGCCCTGACCGGGTTGGTCCTCGTCTCAGCAGGCCTGGAGATTTATCTGATTAATGAGACACACACATGCAGTGCTGTTGCTCAGAATGATCTGACTCGTGCTTTATTCTTTACAGGTTATATAGTTGCTTTGCGCGAGTCAGGAATACATAACAAAATAATAGACAAAACATATGACTAAAATGAAACTTGGCTAGCAGATACATAATCGTCATTTTGGGGAAATCACATGTTTTATAAGAAATCGAAACTCAAAACTTACTTATCTGGTGGGAAGTGAGTTAGCAAGCATCTATGCAGAATATACTTATAATTTAATTACTTGAAATGGCTTCTGGATACAAAATGGAGACTGAATAAGTATAACATATTCCTTCAATCCCCTCTTAAATCATGTATATGTTTTCTTTCTAACTATCTTATAATTTTCCATATGCATCGAATAAGGCAATACATCTTTGGATCTGCTAGCCTTCTCCATTATACACATACAGCACTTAAAGCACAAATAAAGTATCAGGGCGAGGATCAAGATCATTATGATTGTAAGTACAATATCTTTTAACCAGGAAAAGATTCCTCCGAAACCAAAACCAAAGGGGCTCCAGTTCTTGGTGACATCTCTAGCTGCTTGCTGTAGTTTATCTACTTCCTTTCTATGTTGGGCAATAACGTCATAGTAGTCGGGAACCTCAATGGATGTATTATGAATCCAAGTGCAACACTCATAGTCCTCAGTGACTTCACATAGACCCGTGAGTGCATCACTCATGCTTTCAATGGCCAAGTCATGGAGTTCTAATTGTTTCCTGACTGCTCTAGCTTCTATATTTAATTTGGAAATATCATCAGAATTCTTTTCCATTATATCATTAATAATACCCGTGTAATTATTGAGTCTCTTCATTAAATCTATTCCCCACCCTGTCCAAGAGGGGAACCAGGCCCAATCCATGTCTTTCTCAAGGAATAACTCCCTCCTATTACGATATTTGATGGGATACTTAGGGTGGGGACTGGCTTCTAAAATGCGCTGATCTCCCTCATCTCCTAGTATTCCCATTACCGGAACTAATTGTGCTAAATAACACCAACCCCGGGTCTTTGGGGGGATCCAGGGGTAACAAACTTTACCACAACATACATACATATTGTTCCCAAAAGAGCAGGGTTGCCTACCTAAAATCCTCTGCACAGTCGTTGAATGTCCAGCTAATGTCACGATCGCTAAAATCTTGCTAACACTAGAGTTTCCTAGCATGAGGTCAGTGAGTGTGTCATTTAACTTTATATCTTTGGTCTGGTAGGCTGATAAATTTTGGGCCATCAGGTCTGAAGGGCTTATTGAAAAATTAAGTCTGGTTTGTCCACAAAATTCCTGACCTTTGGATCAAACATTACCTATTCTAAAACACCAGTCAGGGGAATATGCCCTACCTACAGTGTGGAATGGCACTGATGTGTTCTCATAAACTTTACTCATGTTGGTTAGTATTAAAGGGGGGGTGCCATTTAACATGGGTGTGATGTTTAATGGTACTGCTAGCAAAGGAATTCTCGCGGTACTAGGGTGTAGTTTACTACAAATCCAGTATTTGTCAAAGCCTGACCTTTGTGCATAAGCGTACTTAAATTTTAGCAAAAGCATTTTTCCATGGAACACATCTGAGGGCTCATCATCAGTGTCTCTTGTAACCCTGGAATGGAAAGTTTTATTGAGATACTCAGCCTCTCTTTTTATTCTCTCATGACCCTTGGTATGATTAGGGCTAGTGTCTTTTCCACAGATGTCTTGCATGGCACCCAAGTCTTCTAGATGGTAGATACAGTTAACTATGATCCATGTTGGGGTAAACACTGAAAATACCAGTGTCCCCACTAGGATCCAGAGTTTGCCAGAGTCCTTGGCTATGAACAGAGTCATTTTGAGGTTCAGAGACTTCAACACCGGCTTCACTCGCTCTTCGAGGATTTGTTGTAATTTCTTCACCTCCCTTATCCGGGTCTGCTTGCGGTCTAGCAGCTTGCTTCGCACAATCCACCTTGACCTTTTTTACTCGACTGGAGCGGATCCAAGCTTGTTGGTTTTCCATCAAGACTGCAGTTTCAGCGACAACCTTGGTTTCTGGTCCGAATGGATACCCTCCTTTCTTGATCTGGGCTAGTTGTCTTACCACCACTAGGTCTCCCGGTTGAAATGGGTGTGTTAGATCCTGGGAAGAGAAAGGAGAGGTGCGAGCCACATTTCTTTCAACTTTATCTAAAGTTTCAATCAATATTCGAACATATTCCTCCCTAATCTGATCTAAATCTCCTGTTTCTAGGATTAGGGGTGTTCTGGCCCAAGGGGTGGGAAACGGTCTACCCATTAAAACTTTGAATGGGGAATAACCTGTTGTCTTGTTGGGCATCATTCTGATCTCAGCCAAGACCACAGGTAGTACTTTATCTCATTTGTCAAATGCCCCCCCCGTGACCTTTCTCAATTTGTCTTAGATGGTCCTATTCATTCTTTCTACTATACCCGAGCTCTGGGGGGTGGTAAGGAATGTGAAATTTCCACTGTATCCTCAATGCCTTCACCAGTTCCTGGCATAACTTTGATGTGAAAGCTGGGCCATTATATGAGTTTATCTGTAGTGGGTATCCCCACTTCGGGATGATTTCCTGAGTGAGAATGCGTACCACTGTCTGGGTGTCTTCTCTTGTGGTTCTGAATGCTTCTACACATCGTGAAAAAGCATCCACGATGACCAAAAGATATTCTTGAATATTTCCCTTCTTTGGCATATGAGTGAAATCTATCTGTAGGTGAGTGAAAGGTGTAGTAGTATAAGGGAGATGCTCATGCTTCAATTTGTGTGGTATGTTGGGGTTGTTTCTGATGCATGTGATACACCTTGACACATATGCTTTAACAAGCTTAGGCAGATTTGAAATATAAAAATCCTTCAGTAAAACTTCACATGTATTCTGCCAACCCATATGACTGACCCCATGGTATTGGACTATAAACAAAGATGCACTAGCTGCTGGGATACATGGTTTCCCCTCTTTGAGGAAAAGTCCATTCTTGGCCTTTTCCAAATCATCTCCCGCCCAATCTTTCAAATCTCTTTCTGTTGCATGTGTCTGAAGATCTAATAAGGTATGATCCAATAAGGTAATTTCTTGAGTGAGAACTGGCATGGCTAGTTGTGCAGTTTGACTGA
The DNA here is from genome assembly GCA_018402905.1 of Glandirana rugosa. NCBI lineage: Eukaryota > Metazoa > Chordata > Amphibia > Anura > Ranidae > Glandirana > Glandirana rugosa. The sequence goes on along the minus strand of BLSH010415473.1, from coordinate 171,415 downwards.
TGGCTGCTAATTTGGCTGTTTTATCTGCAAATGCATTTCCCTTTGCTACATGAGTTTGGTCATTAGTGTGTGCTCTACAGTGGATAATTGCCAATTTCCTGGGCAACTGGATGGCCTGCAATAAACTCTTAAAAAGTGTAGAGTGTGAGATGCTTTTACCATCAGCTGCCACAAAGCCTCTTCTAGACCATATGACTCCGAAATCGTGAACAACTGAACCCATACATTGAGTCTGTGTAAACATTCACATCCTGCCCCTCAAATAACTGACAAGCTCTAGTCAGAGCTATCAGTTCCGCTGCTTGTGCTGACTAGAAGGGGATTGGCTGAGCCTCAACCACAATATCGGGCAGTTGGACAACTGCATATCCTGCATGATATGTTGAGTCATTGGGCCTCGAACATGAGCCATCTACAAACGCATTTTATAGTAGGAACAGTCAGGGATCCATTGGCGGCAGTAACCAATGACCCCAAGGAAGGTTAGCATGTCCTTCTTGGTTTGTGGGCAGGCTAGACCCACTAGAGCCGCAGCTCTTTTGTGACTGACCTTTCTTTCTCCTTTTGTGAGTACAAAACCAAGGTACTCAACACTTTCTTGACACCATTGTCATTTTTTCTTTGACACTTTATGTCCACATACAAAGAGATATTGCAGTCCTTCAAAGGAGGCCAACGAATGGACTCGTTAAGTTTATCCTGCCGACTACGCCAGTTTGTTGGGGGTACCCTTGTCTTGGGTCAGATAGACTGATAGCCCTGACTGGGTTGGTCCTCGTCTCAGCAGGCCTGGTGATCTATCTGATTAACGAGACAGACACATGCAGTGCTGTTGCTCAGAAAGATCTGACTCGTGCTTTATTCTTTACAGTTTGTATAGTTGCTTTGCGCGAGTCAGGAATACATAACAAAATAATAGACAAAACATATGACTAAAATGAAACTTGGCTAGCAGATACATAATAGTCATTTTGGGGAAATCACGTTTTATAAGAAATCGAAACTCAAAACTTACTTATCTGGTGGGAAGTGAGTGAGCAAGCATCTATGAAGATTATACTTATAATTTAACTACTTCAAATGGCTGCTGGATTCAAAATGGAGACTGAATAAGTATAACACATTCCTTCACATGAGTACCTGAGTAGCTGTCACCCCACCACCAGAGGTCCCCAGTACCTGTCACCAGGCCATCAGAGTACTCGAGTACCTGTCACCAGCCCATCAGAGTACCTGTCACCAGTTGGGGTGTGTTCTTTTCAAAATGAGGTAATTTTGTGGATAATTCCACTGTCCTGGTGCTCCAGGACCTTCGAAAGTGTGATAGGTTGTTAGGAGACTAAATGTGTCTCTTATGCCCCTAGAACACCTGACGGTGCTCTCTGCATGTTGGACCTCTCTATATGGCCAGGCTGTGTAAAAGTCTCACACATGTGATATCGCCATACTTGGGACGAGTAGCAGAATGTATTTTGGGGTGTAATTTTTGCTATGTTCATGCTATGTGTTAGAAAAATCTTATAAACTGACCACTCTGTGTAAAAATAAAATGGTTTTCATTTTCTTTCCACGTTTTTTGAAAACTTGTGGAAAAAAATGAACCATTCAAAATACTCATAATGCCTCATAGAATATACGTTGGGGTGCTTGCTTTCCAAAATGGGGTCATTTTCTGGGTAATTCCATTGTCCTGTTGCTCCAGGGTCTTCAAAAGTGTAATAGGTCATTAGGAAATGAGATGTCAAATTTATGCTCCTAGAACGCCTGACTGTGCTCCCTGCATTATGGATCTCTCTATGTGGCCAGGCTGTGAAAAAGCCACACACATGTGTTATCGCTATACTTGGAAGGAGTAGCAAAATGTATTTTGGGGTGTAATTGTGAAGTATGCATATGCTGTGTGTGAGAAATAACTCGCTGTTATGACAATTTTGTGTAAAAAAAAAAAAAATAATAATAATTTCTTAATTTTCCCAAGAATTGTGGGAAAAAAATACAACTTCAAAAAAATTGCCATGCCTCTTACTAAATACCTTGGAATGTCTACTTTTCAAAAAAGGGTAATTTGGGGGGTACTGGTCCTTCCCTGACATTTCAGGGCCTCAAGAAATGAGATAGGCCATCAGTGCATCAGGAGAGATCAATTTTCAATGATTGGCACCATAACTCATAGACTCTGTAACCTTCACACGGACCAAATAATATCCACATTAATAACCAGCACTGCAGTAACACTTGGTGACATAGCGAGTCCCATAAGTGCAGTTACATAGTTACATAGTGAACGAGGCTGAAAAAAGACACAAGTCCATCAAGTCCAACCTATGTGTGTGTTTTTAATATCAGTATTAAAATGTATACCCCGCAATGTTGTGGTCTCTTAGGTGTGCATCTAATAGTTTTTCTAAATTTTCTAGACACCCAGCAGAGACTACTGCTTGTGGAAGACAACTCCACATCCTCACTGCTCTCACGCAAAGTACCCTTTACGCTTTTTAAGTCTAAACCGCGTTTCTTCCATTTTTAGTGAATGGCCATGTGTCTTTGTGTGCTCCCTTGCCCGGAATAGTTTTGTACCTACTGTGGGGTCACCGGTACAAAATTATGACTATAATTTTTGTGTGTGTATCCAACCTGAACTACCTGAACACAGAAAAAAGTCGGAGCAAGTGATACATTGATACATTGACGTGAATACCCTGAGCGATACAGTGGTTCACAATGACGTCACGACCAATAATTACACCTATAATAAACCAGGCACACTTCCAATGTCTCAGATACTCAATACCACGGTTAGTAACTTTTAACTAGAGAGGACTACGTGACTACCGGATAGAGTAAAGAACTCCGGGACTTTACAGTCCCTTCCTGGTCATGGGGGGTTTAATGGGAAAAAACTTTTCATCTGTAAGGTTCCATAAATCATTCTCCGTACCGT
>BLSH010415473.1:141067-162980 GCA_018402905.1 Glandirana rugosa | reverse complement strand
TCTAACTTTTCGGCCATCCTCATTCCCAGCCGGTCTGCACCTTCCCCATTTAGGTGCAGCCCATCCTTTCTATAGAGCTTGTAACCGATTGAGAAATCGGCCCAGTTCTCCAGGAACCCGAAACCCTCCTTTCTACACCAGCTCCTCAGCCACTTGTTAACTTCCCTAATCTTCCACTGCCTCTCTGGTGTGGCTCGAGGTACAGGTAGTATTTCTGAGAATACTACCTTGGAGGTCCTAAGCCTCAATTTTGCTCCTAGGTCCCTGAAATCTTTTTCTAGGACACTCCACCTACCTCTAACTTTGTCATTGGTGCCAACATGTACCATGACAGCCGGGTCTTCCCCAGCCCCTCCCAGCAATCTGTCCACCCGATCCGTGATGTCCCGAACCCGAGCGCCCGGTAAACAGTTTACAGTTTGGTGCTTCAGGTCTTTGTGCCAGATTGGCCTCTCTGTGTTTCTAAGAATGGAGTCCCCCATCACCACAATCTGTCTTACCTTTCCACTGGCTTCATCCCCACCCTCGCTGGAGGAGTTACTCCCCTGGCAGCTAGGGGTGCCACTCTGCTCCAGCGATGCCGATTCCTGGCTGGTTTCCGCAATATCACACAAAGGAGTGTACCTATTGGGATGCTCCAGCCCAGGATCGGCCTCCCTAACTCTTTCCCTTCTACCCTTCCTAACTGTCACCCAACTACTCTGTTCTGGTGCTTGCACCTCTATGTCTCCACCCGCCTCTGTGCTGGCCCCTGCCGACACCTGCCGAGTACGATCCCAACTCTCCTTAAGTATGGAGAGTCGCCTCAGTGTTGACAGTTGCTTCCTTAGATTCAGGACCTGGGCTTCCAGGGAAACAACGTTCTTACATTTTGTACAGCAGTATTCGCCCTTGATCTTATGATCAAGGAACGCATACATGTGACAAGATGTACACCGAATTGCTTCTCCACACCCGCCGGGCATCGTACCTATTGATTTAGTGGGGACTGGGAATTATGCCCTATCCAATTAACTAACTGCTGGCTGCCTGCCGCTAATACTCACAGTACACAGGGTCTCACAACACTCGGTACTCACACCACACTCCGGTACTCACAAAACACCCAGGTACTCACACTATATTACTCAGGTATTCACCCAATACTCAGGTACCCGCACCCTATGCTCTGGTACTGCCACTATTACTTAGGTACTTGCAAAATACTCAAGTTCTCACAGAATAACCAGGTTCTCACCACTCGGGTACTCCTAAACTACTCAGGCCCTTGCCACTCAGGTACTCCTAGAATCCTCAGGTAATCACAGTATACTCAGGCAATCACAAACACTCAGGTACTCCCAGAATACCCAGGTACTCCCAGAATACTCAGGTAATCACAATACCCAGGTACCCACAAACACTCAGGTACTCACAACACCCAGGTACCCACGAATACTCAGGACTCACAACACCCAGATACCCCCGAATACTCAGGTACTCACAAACACTCAGGTACCCCCAGAATACTCAGGTACTTGCAGAATACTCAGGTAATCACAATACCCAGGTACCCATGAACACCTAGGTACTCACAACACCCAGGTACCCACGAACACTCAGGTACTCACAACACTTGAATACTCAGGTAGACACGATACTCAAGTACTCTCAGGTACTCCCAGATACTCAAGCAATCACAATACCCAGGTAATCACAATACTTAGGTACTCCCAGATACTCAGGTACTCACAGATACTCAGGTACTCACAAATACTCAGGTACTCATAGATACTCAGGTACTCACAGACACTCAGGTACTCACAGATACTCAAGCACTCACAGACACTCAGGTACTCACAGACACTCAGGTACTCACAGACACTCAGGTACTCACAGATACTCACAGATACTCAGGTACTCACAGCCACTCCCACTGTCAGTCTGTCTTTATTGTATGTGCCTCTGTCACTCTGCAACTCTGCACAGCCTCCCCTTGAAGTCTGACACTTTACAGGTATCAGTCAGCCGCCTTCAGTCCCGCCACCGTCCCTCCTGTCAGTCAGTCTCCCTCCCCCTCCAGTGCGCAGATACCCTCACCTGCTGCCTCTGTCGGCTTGCTGCCTCCCGGTCCTTCTGATGCCGCTTGGTCTTGGTCACAGGGGGAGGGGGTCCTCTGCTCCCGCTCTGCCGCCGCTCAGTCACGGGGGGAGGGGGTCCTTCGCTCCCGCTCTGCCGCCGCTCAGTCACGGGGGGAGGGGTCCTCCGCTCCCACTCTGCCGCCGCTCAGCCGCCCAGTCATGGGGGGAGGGGTCCTCCGCTCCCCCTATGTCACCATTCAGTCACGGGGGAGGTCCGCCGCTCGATCCCGGGGGTCCGCCGCTCTTCACTGCCCCCACTCGATCCCGGGAGTCCGTCTCTGATTGGTCACGGGGGGGTGAGTCCTCCGCTCCCAGTCCTTGATCTAAGCCCAACACAGCCCACACACACACGCTTCAGCTCAGCTCAGCTCCTGCTTTTCGCGCTGACTGCACAGCCTGTCAGCACCACAGCACCACCTGCTGATCTATAATACAAGCTGGTGTGGCTAGACAAGTAGTGTCCCGCAGCCACAAAGACAAACACAGGCCCATAGAGCCCACAGTGCACTTCCTGATGCACTTGCAAATCTTGATTGGCAACCCACCACTGATGCCGTGTCTGTACTTCCCCCATTAACTGGCCAACCCGGAATTCAGGTGAATACAGTTCATTTTATGGGCATTGATTTTCATTCGCTGTTTTTCACTGAAGATCTCTATAGGTCTATTGTGGACCAAAGCAATGCCACTTTTTAGTCTCCTTTTTGATTCTGGAATTGGTGCATGCAGCACTGTGTGGTCTAATCGCCGGGGCTTCCCCAATGCTTGGTAGAATCCCGACTTAGACAGGGGGAGAGAGCCTGCTTGAGAAGTAGTAATTTTCTTGCGGTGAAGCGGAGGGATACAAAGAATGTTTTCATTCTTTCCTCCATTCATGCAGGCACTGCTGTCCAAATTCAAATGGCAATTGGTGTTGTGGTGAAACCCCTGTGTCCACGAATATAGCCTTAATATGAGAGGGGTAGACCTCAACAACCAGTTGTTGGTGCCGTACCTAATTGCCCGTAAGGCTAGGCGCTGGTACAAAAAAGTGTCTGTATACTTATTCCAATTGGCTTTGCTGAACGCTTATGTGCTATACAAAGCGTCAGAACGGACTGGATCCTTCCTTAAATTCCAGGCCCTCTGTTTCCAGATGGTGCTGCACACCATATTCACAATCCAAATGCAGTGAGCCGGGTGCATGGACGGCATTTTCCACATGCTATCCCTGGTACCCCTACCAACCAAGCCCCCCAAAAAAGAGGTTGTGTCTGCCGACGATAAGGATAAAGGCATTATTGTCCCTCCTGTCTTGACCAGCCTGGTCTTTGCATCGGTGACTGTTTCCAGTGCTACCATACACTAGCTGAATATTAGTGTAAGGTACAGCACTACACAGGAATAGGGCACACTTTCATAGGGTCTCCAAAGATGTCACCGCATTTTAAGAGATCCGAACCTTTAGGCCCCTTTCACACTGGGACTGCCCGATCGCCAGCGGTAAACCGCCGCTAATTTAGCGGCGATCTACTGCTGTAGTAGCGGCGCTATGGTGCCACTATTGGGGTGGCAGCACAGCACTTTTAACCCCCCACTAGGGGTTAAACAGGGGTTAAAAGTGCCGGCGCTCTGCACTCCTGGAGCGGTGTACAGCCGCTTCTGGAGCTCTGCCCATTCATTTCAATGGCAAGGGTGGTGGAGGAGTGGCGTATACACCGCTCCCCACATTCCTGAAAAATCATGCTTGTAGGAGTTTAATTTTCCTTCCGCAAGCGCACCTCCCTGAGCAACCCCAGTGTGAAAGACCACACTGTGTTTAAGGGGGAGATGCTTTACAGGCGCTATTTTTAGCGCAATAGCGCCTGTAAAGTGCCCCAGTGTGAAAGGGGCCTAATTGTTACTGTTAAAAAAGCGTACCGAAAAAAAAAATGTTAAAAAACCCCCAAAAAATATAAAATAAAAAAGCCAAAAACAGTTGTAAGTTTCATGTTCTCCTCTCTCTATTATTTTCCCTCTATTCTCTCTCTATTGCTCTCTCAATTGTTAATGTTTTTTATCCATACCTGTAATGTTTTGTTACTGTTTTTTATTATGATTTCTTTGCAGGTAATTTTTTTTATACGTTACTGCTTACCTGTAACGTTTTATTGTTATTGCTTTATCATGTTTTCTTTGCAGGTATGTCATTTTTTTATGCTACTGTGTTTTATTGATCTTTTTAGGTACGCCATTCGGCTGCAGCACTGATTTATTTATGGTGACAGCAACAGCGTTTACTCCCGCCATATGTAAAGCAGCAACTACAGCGCTGTTGGAGGTGATTTCACCACCACAGTTAAAAAAAGAGCATATATACCGGAGCATAAGGGCAGTGGGTGGAAATTGGGGCAGATTGCCCCTATGCTCCGGTATATATATTTAAAACGGCCCTATGCCCATCATTAGAAGTGGGTGCTTGAATGGCGGTTTTCTAATGGTGGGCATACCTACCGATTGATTCTTTTTTTTTTCATTTAACCCACAGGCTGCATGAAAAAAAAGAACATAACATATGCCCAACAAGGACTAGCGATGTACTAGTATGTTGCTGGTCTTTCAGTGGTTTTCTCAGGCTCTCCTGTCCCAATGGGGAACGCGAGAATGCAGCCGGTGGTTCCGCCAGCTGACCATAGAGCTGATCAAAGACTAGAATGGCTCCAATCATCTCTATGGCCTAAGAAAGCGGAAGCTACAAGCATTTCATGACTTCCGTTTCATTGGATATATAGAGCGCCATTGGGAAAGCATCTAGAGTCTAATAGATCCCAGATAGATCCCAAAAAAAATAAATATGCAACACTACCTATTCTTATCATAAGGGATATTTAAATTTCCTGTGATAACAATAAAAATGATAAAAAAAAAAATGAAAGGCACAATGTAAAAATAAAATAAAATAAAAAGCAAAATTAATAATTTAAAAAAAATGCACCCCTGTCCCCCTGCGCAAAGGTGAACGCAAGCATCGGCCTTGTGTCGTATATATCATATAAAAAGCAATTGCACCATGCATGTGAGGGATCACCGCGAACATCAGATCGAGCGCAGTAATTCTATCAGTAGACCTCCTCTGCAGATCTAAAGTGGTAACCTGTAAAGGCTTTTAAAGGCTTATAAAAATGTATATAGTTTGTCGTCGCTGCACGGTTGTGCATAATTTTTAAAGCATGTCATGTTTGGTGTCTATGTACTCGGCACGAGAACATCTTTTATATTTAACCAAACATTTGGGCAATATAGTGTGTTTTGTGCATTAAAATTAAAAAATGTTTTTTACCCCAAAAATTGCATTTGAAAAATCACTGCACAAATACTTTGTGAAAAAAACATTTGCAACACCCACCATTTTAATCTGTAGGGCTTCTGATTTAAAAAAAAATATATAATGTTTGGTGGTTCAAAGCAATTTTCTAGCAAAAAAAGTATTTTTTCATGTAAACAAAAAGTGTCAGAAAAGACTTGGTGGTTCAAGTGGTTAGAAGAGTGGGTGATGTTGGGCATAAAATGCCAGAACAGTTCAAAACCCCCAAATGACCCCATTTTGGAAAGTATACACCCCAAGCTATTTGCTGAAAGACATTTTGAGTCTATGGAATATTCTCTCTTTTTGTCACAAGTGATTGAAAAATTACAAAAAAAAAATACACAAAGTTGTCACTGAAATGATATATTGCTCACACATGCCATGGGTATATGTGATATTACACCCCAAAATACATTTTGCTGCTTCTCCTGAGTACAGAACCCCAAAAACCAATTGTCATTATGAGCTTTTTTGTTGAATGATGTATTTATTCACTTATACATTTATGCTGCTGGCACTGTTTTCTTGTTTGCTACATATTTTGGGGGGTGTTTGGCACCCAGTGTACAGCAGCCTACAGTATATTATTGTTAATAATATTTTCACTGTTTGCACCTTTTTTGCAATTACCACTCAGCGCGGATTTTTAATTTGCTTTTATATCTGAGCGCTGATCAGTGTGTTCTGGCAGAGAGCGCCCCTGCCAGAACACAAAGGCACAGCATTTCCACACCAGTCATATTGGGGGGATTTACTAAAACTGGAGAGTGCAAAATCTGGTGAAGCTCTGCATAGAAACCAATAATTTTCCAGGTTTAATTGAACAAGCTGAACTTAGAAGCTGATTGGCTACTGTGCACAGCTGCACCAGATTCCGAGTGCTCAAGTTTTAGTACATCTACCCCATTGTCCCTTGTTCACTGCCACACTAGTTTCAGTGTCCCTGATCACATCCACACCAGTCATATTGTCCCTAATCCCCACCACACCAGTTACAGTGTCCCTGATCACTGCCACACCAGTCATATTGTCCCCTAATCACTGTCACACCAGTTACAGTGTCATTGATCATTGCCACACCAGTTACAGTGCCTCTGATCATTAGATGTGTAATTTATGCTATCTGGCCTGAAGGTGCTCCTTGGATTTTGGGCCTCTATACGTGGCTGGGCTGTGAAAAAGTCTCACACATGTGGCATCACCATACTCAAAAGGAGTAGTAGAATGTGTTTTGGGTGTAATTTTAAGTATGCATATATTGTGTGTTAGAAATATCTTATTGACAACTTTGTGTAAAAAAAATAAATGTCCTTATTTTTCAAAAACCCAAAAAACATTTTCAAAAGACTCACTATGCCTTTAAGAAAATACCTTGGAGTTAGAGTTGAGCGAACCCGGACTGTAAAGTTCGGGTCCGTACTGGACTTTGGGGTGTCCGTGCCCCGAACCCGGACATTTGAAAAAAAGTCCGGGTTCGGTATTTCTGTATTTTTCACGCCTTTTCTATAGCTGCAGGGCAGCCAATCAACAAGCGTTTTACTTGTTTGCCCTTAGAAGCCATCACAGCCATGCCTGCTAATGGCATGGCTGTGATTGGCCAGTGCATCATGTGACCCATACTATTTTTGGCACCTGTTGAATAGCTGCAGGGCAGCCAATCAACAAGCGTTTCACTTGTTTGCCCTTAGAAGCCATCACAGCCATGCCTACTAATGGGATGGCTGTGATAGGCTAGTGCATCACGTATGCCGTGTGTCACATTGTCTTAGGCTAGTGTAGGGAGAGCATGCTGCCAGCGCTGTGAGGGATAGATTACCGATCTAATTTGATCTCATCCTGCATTACAGACAGATTCCTGGCGGTGCTGTGAGGGGAAAGCTTAGCGTTCTAAAACCATCTGATACTGGACTAGGTACAGTTTACTAGTGCTATGAGGGATAGATTACCGATCTAATATCATCTCATCCTGCATTACAGACAGGTTCCTGGCGGTGCTGTGAGGGGAAAGCTTAGCATTTTAAAACCATCTGATACTGTACTAGGTACAGTTTACTGGTGCTGTGAGGGACAGATTATTGTTCTAAAATCATCTCCTAGTGCTGTAGGGAGAGGTTCCTGCTGGTGCTGTGAGGGACAGATTATTGTTCTAAAATCATCTCCTAGAGCTATAGGGGAGGTTCCTGCTGGTGCTGTGATAGACAGATTATTGTTCTAAAATCATCTCCTAGTGCTATAGGGAGAGGTTCCTGCTGGTGCTGTGAGGGACAGATTATTGTTCTAAAATCATCTCCTAGTGCTATAGGGAGAGGTTCATGCTGGTGCCCTGAGGGACAGATTATTGTTCTAAAATCATCTCCTACTGCTATAGGGAGAGGTTCCTGCTGGTGCTGTGAGGGACAGATTATTGTTCTAAAATCATCTCCTAGTGCTATAGGGAGAGGTTCCTGCTGGTGCTGAGGGACAGATTATTGTTCTAAAATCATCTCCTAGTGCTATAGGGAGGGGTTCCTGCTGGTGCTGTGAGGGACAGATTATTGTTCTGAAATCATCTCCTACTGCCATAGGGAGAGGTTCCTGCTGGTGCTGTGAGGGACAGATTGTTCTAAAATCATCTCCTAGTGCTATAGGGAGAGGTTCCTGCTGCTCCTGTGAGGGACATCTTATTGTTCTAAAATCATCACATACTGCTAGAGGGAGAGGTTCCTGCTGGTGCTGTGAGGGACAGATTATTGTTCTAAAATCATCTCCAAGTGCTATAGGGAGAGGTTCCAGCTGGTGAGGTGAGGGACAGGTTATTGTTCTAAAATCATCTCCTAGTGCTATTGGGAGAGGTTCCTGCTGGTGCCGTGAGGGACAGATTATTGTTCTAAAATCATCTCCTACTGCTATAGGGAGAGGTTCCTGCTGGTGCTGTGAGGGACAGATTATTGTTCTAAAATCATCTCCTAGTGCTATAGGGAGAGGTTCCTGCTGGTGCTGTGAGGGACAGATTATTGTTTTAAATTCATCTCCTAGTGCTATAGGGAGTGGTTCCTGCTGGTGTTGTGAGGGACAGATTATTGTTCTAAAATAATCTAGTGCTATAGGGAGAGGTTCCTGCTGGTGCTGTGAGGGACAGATTATTGTTCTAAAATCATGTCCTACAGCTTTAGGGAGAGGTTCCCGCTGGTGCTGTGAGGGACAGATTATTGTTCTAAAATCATCTCCTAGTGCTATAGGGAGAGGTTTCTGCTGGTGCTGCGAGGGACAGATTATTGTTTTAAATCATCTCCCAGTGATATAGGGAGAGGTTCCTGCTGCTCCTGTTAAGGACAGCTTATTGTTCCAAAATCATCACATTCTGCTAGAGGGAGAGGTTCCTGCTGGTGCTGTGAGGGACAGATTATTGTTCTAAAATAATCTCCTAGTGCTATAGGGAGAGGTTCCTGCTGGTGCTGTGAGGGACAGATTAGTGTGCTAAAATCATCACATTCTGCAAGAGGGAGAGGTTCCTGTTGGTGCTGTGAGGGACAGATTATTGTTCTAAAATCATCTCCTAGTGCTATAGGGAGAGGTTCCTGCTGGTGCTGTGAGGGACAGATTATTGTTCTAAAATCATCTACTAGTGCTATAGGGAGAGGTTCCTGCTGGCGCCGTGAGGGACAGATTATTGTTCTAAAATCATCTCCTACTGCTATAGGGAGAGGTTCCTGGTGGTGCTGTGAGGGACAGATTATTCTTCTAAAGTCATCTCCTAGTACTATAGGGAGAGGATCCTGCTGGTGCTGTGAGGGACAGATTATTGTTCTAAAATCATCCCCTAGTGCCACAAGGAGAGGTTCCTGCTGGTGCTGTGAGGGACAGATTATTGTTCTAATATCATCTCCTACTGCCATAGGGAGAGGTTCCTGCTGGTGCTGTGAGGGACAGATTATTGTTCTAGAATCATCTCCTAGTGCTATAGGGAGAGGTTCCTGTTGGTGCTGTGAGGGGCAGATTATTGTTCTAAAATCATCTCCTAGTGCTATAGGGAGAGGTTCCTGCTGCTCCTGTGAGGGACAGATTATTGTTCTAAAATCATCTCCTACTGCCATAGGGAGAGGTTCCTGCTGGTGCTTTGAGGGACAGATTATTGTTCTAAAATCATCTCCTAGTGCTATAGGGAGAGGTTCCTGCTGCTCCTGTGAGGGACAGATCGTTCTAAAATCATCTCCTAGTGCTATAAGGAAAGGTTCCTGCTGGTGCTGTGAGAGACAGATTATTGTTCTAAAATCATCTCCTAGTGCTATAGGGGGAGGTTCCTGCTGCTCCTGTGAGAGACATCTTATTGTTCTAAAATCATCACATACTGCTAGAGGGAGAGGTTCCTGCTGGTGCTGTGAGGGACAGATTATTGTTCTAAAATAATCTCCTAGTGCTATAGGGAGAGGTTCCTGCTGCTCCTGTGAGGGACATCTTATTGTTCTAAAATCATCACATACTGCTAGAGGGAGAGGTTCCTGCTGGTGCTGTGAGGGACAGATTATTGTTCTAAAATAATCCCCAAGTACTATAGGGAGAGGTTCCTGCTGGTGCTGTGAGGGACAGATTATTGTTCTAAAATCATCTCCTAGTGCTATAGGGAAAGGTTCCTGCTGGTGCTGTGAGGGACAGATTATTGTTCTAAAACCATCTCCTAGTGCTATAGGGAGAGGATCCTGCTGCTCCTGTGAGGGACAGCTTATTGTTCTAAAATCATCTCCTAGTGCTATAGGGAGAGGTTCCTGCTGGTGCTGTGAGGGACAGATTATTGTTCTAAAATCATCTCCTAGTGCTATAGGGAGAGGTTCCTGCTGGTGCTTTGAGGGACAGATTATTATTCTAAAATCATCATCTAGTGCTATAGGGAGAGGTTCCTGCTGGTGCTGTGAGGGACAGATTATTGTTCTAAAATCATGTCCTACAGCTATAGGGAGAGGTTCCCGCTGGTGCTGTGAGGGACAGATTATTGTTCTGAAATCATCTCCTACTACTTTAGGGAGAGGTTCCTGCTGGTGCTGTGAGGCACAGATTATTGTTCTAAAATCATCTCCTAGTGCTATAGGGAGAGGATTCTGCTGGTGCTGCGAGGGACACATTATTGTTCTAAAATCATCTCCCAGTGATATAGGGAGAGGTTCCTGCTGCTCCTGTTAGGGACAGCTTACTGTTCCAAAATCATCACATTCTGCTAGAGGGAGAGGTTCCTGCTGGTGCTGTGAGGGACAGATTATTGTTCTAAAATCATCTCCTAGTGCTATAGGGAGAGGTTCCTGCTGGTGCTGTGAGGGACAGATTATTGTGCTAAAATCATCTACTAATGCTATAGGGAGAGGTTCCTGCTGGCGCCGTGAGGGACAGATTATTGTTCTAAAATCATCTCCTACTGCTATAGGGAGAGTTTCCTGCTGGTGCTGTGAGGGGCAGATTATTGTTCTAAAATAATCTCCTAGTGCTATAGGGAGAGGTTCCTGCTGGTGCTGTGAGGGACATATTATTGTTCTAAAATCATCTCCTACTGCTATAGGGAGAGGTTCCTGCTGGTGCTGTGAGGGACAGATTATTGTTCTAAAATCATCTCCTAGTGCACAATAAACTGTGAGGGACAGCTTATTGCTCTAAAATCATCACATACTGCTAGAGGGAGAGGTTCCTGCTGGTGCTGTGAGGGACAGACTATTGTTCTAAAATCATGTCCTACTGCTATAGGGAGAGGATCCTGCTGATGTTGTGAGGGACAGTTTATTGTTCCAAAATCATCTCCTAGGGTTATAGGGAGAGGTTCCTGCTGGTGCTGAGGGACAGATTATTGTTCTTAAATCATCTCCTAGTGCTATAAGGAGAGGTTCCTGCTGGTGATGTGAGGGACAGATTATTGTTCTAAAATCATCTCCTAGTGCTATAGCGAGAGGTTCCTGCTGGTGCTGTGAGGGACAGACTATTGTTCTAAAATCATCTCCTAGTGCTATAGCGAGAGGTTCCTGCTGGTGCTGTGAGGGATAGATTATTGTTCTAAAATAATTTCCTACTGCTATAGGGAGAGGATCCTGCTGATGTTGTGAGGGACAGTTTATTGTTCCAAAATCATCTCCTAGTGCTATAGGGAGAGGTTCCTGCTGATGGTGAAGGACAGCTTATTTTTCTAAAATCATCACATACTGCTAGAGGGAGAGGTTCCTGCTGGTGCTGTGAGGAACAGATCATTGTTCTAAAATCATCTCCTAGTGCTATAGGGAGAGGTTCCTGCTGGTGCTGTGAGGGACAGATTATTGTTCTAAAATCATCTACTAGTGCTATAGGGAGAGGTTCCTGGTGGTGCCGTGAGGGACAGATTATTGTTCTAAAATCATCTCCTACTGCTATAGGGAGAGGTTCCTGCTGGTGCTGTGAGGGACAGATTATTGTTCTAATATCATCTCCTAGTGCTATAGGGAGAGGTTCCTGCTGGTGCTGTGAGGGACAGATTATTGTTCTAAAATCATCTCCTAGTGCTATAGGGAGTGGTTCCTGCTGGTGCTGTGAGGGACAGATTATTGTTCTAAAATCATCTCCTACAGCCATAGGGAGAGGTTCCTGCTGGTGCTTTGAGGGACAGATTATTGTTCTAAAATCATATCCTAGTGCTATAGGGAGAGGTTCCTGATGGTGCTGTGAGGGACAGATTATTGTTCTAAAATCATCTCCTACTGCTATAGGGAGAGGTTCCTGCTGGTGCTGTGAGGGACAGATTATTGTTCTAAAGTCATCTCCTACTGCCATAGGGAGAGGTTCCTGCTGGTGCTGTGAGGGACAGATTATTGTTCTAAAATCATCTCCTAGTGCTATAGGGAGAGGTTCCTACTGGTGCTGTGAGGGACAGTTTATTGTTCTAAAATCATCTCCTACTGCTATATTGATAGGTTCCAGCTGGTGCTGTGAGGGACAGATTATTGTTCTAAAATCATCTACTAGTGCTATAGGGAGAGGTTCCTGCTGGTGCAGTGAGGGACAGATTATTGTTCTAAAATCATATCCCAGTGCTATAGGGAGAGGTTCCTGCTGGTGCTGCGAGGGACAGATTATTGTGCTAAAATCATCTCCTACTGCCATAGGGAGAGGTTCCTGCTTGTGCTGTGAGGGACAGATTATTGTTCTAAAATCATCTCCTAGTGCTATAGGGAGAGGTTCCTGCTGGTGCTGTGAGGGACAGATTATTGTTCTAAAATCATCTCCTAGTGCTATAGGGAGAGGTTCCTGCTGGTGCTGTGAGGGACAGATTATTGTTCTCAAATCATCTCCTAGTACTATAGGGAGAGGTTCCTGCTGGTGCTGTGAGGGACAGATTATTGTGCTAAAATCATCTACTAGTGCTATAGGGAGAGGTTTCTGCTGGCGCCGTGAGGGACAGATTATCATTCTAAAATCATCTCCTACTGCTATAGGGAGAGGTTCCTGCTGGTGCTGTGAGGGACAGATTATTGTTCTAAAATCATCTCCTAGTGCTATAGGGAGAGGTTCCTGCTGGTGCTGTAGGGACAGACTATTGTTCTAAAATCATCTCCTACTGCTATAGGGAGAGGTTCCTGCTGGTGCTGTGAGGGACAGATTATTGTTCTAAAATC
The DNA here is from genome assembly GCA_018402905.1 of Glandirana rugosa. NCBI lineage: Eukaryota > Metazoa > Chordata > Amphibia > Anura > Ranidae > Glandirana > Glandirana rugosa. The sequence continues at coordinate 149,937 of BLSH010415473.1, read as the reverse complement.
ATCTCCTAGTGCTATAGTGAGAGGTTCCTGCTGCTCCTGTGAGGGACAGCTTATTGCTCTAAAATCATCACATACTGCTAGAGGGAGAGGTTCCTGCTGGTGCTGTGAGGGACAGATTATTGTTCTAAAATCATCTCCTAGTGCTATAGCGAGAGGTTCCTTCTGGTGCTGTGAGGGATAGATTATTGTTCTAAAATCATGTCCTACTGCTATAGGGAGAGGTTCCTGCTGATGTTGTGAGGGACAAATTATTGTTCTAAAATCATCTCCTAGTGCTATAGGGAGAGGTTCCTGCTGGTGCTGAGGGACAGATTATTGTTCTAAAATCATCTCCTTTTGCTATAAGGAGAGCTTCCTGCTGGTGCTGTGAGGGCAGATTATTGTTCTGAAATCATCTCCTAGTGCTACAGGGAGAGGTTCCTGTTGCTCCTGTGAGGGACAGCTTATTTTTCTAAAATCATCACATACTTCTAGAGGGAGAGGTTCCTGCTGGTGCTGTGAGGAACAGATTATTGTTCTAAAATCATCTCCTAGTGCTATAGTGAGAGGTTCCTGCTGGTGCTGTGAGGGACAGATTATTGTTCTAAAATCATCTCCTAGTGCTATAGGGAGAGGTTCCTGCTGGTGCTGTGAGGGACAGCTTTTTGTTCTAAAATCATCACATACTGCTAGAGGGAAAGTTAACTGCTGGTGCTGTGAGGGACAAATTATTGTTCTAAAATCATCTCCTAGTGCTACAGGGAGAGGTTCCTGCTGGTGCTTTGAGGGACAGATTATTGTTCTAAAATCATCTCCTTCTGCCATAGGGAGAGGTACCTGCTGGTGCTGTGAGGGACAGATTATTGTTCTAAAATCATCTGCTAGTGCTATAGGGAGAGGTTCCTGCTGGTGCTGTGAGGGACAGATTATTGTTCTAAAATATTATCCTACTGCTATAGGGAGAGGTTCCTGCTGGTGCTGAGGGACAGATTATTGTTCTGAAATCATCTCCTACTGCTTTAGGGAGAGGTTCCTGCTGGTTCTGTGAGGCACAGATTATTGTTCTAAAATCATCTCCTAGTGCTATAGGGAGAGGTTCCTGCTGGTGCTGTGAGGGACAGACTAGTGTGCTAAAATCATCTACCAGTGCTATAGGGAGAGGTTCCTGCTGGCGCCGTGAGGGACAGATTATCGTTCTAAAATCATCTCCTACTGCTATAGGGAGAGGTTCCTGCTGGTGCTGTAGGGACAGACTATTGTTCTAAAATCATCTCCTAGTGCTACAGGGAGAGGTTCCTGCTGGTGCTGTGAGGGACAGATTATTGTTCTAAAATCATCTCCTTCTGCCATAGGGAGAGGTTCCTGCTGGTGCTGTGAGGGACAGATGATTGTTCTAAAATCATCTCCTAGTGCTACAGGGAGAGGTTCCTGCTGGTGCTGTGAGGGACAGATTATTGTTCTAAAATCATCTCCTTGTGATATAGGGAGAGGTTCCTGCTGCTCCTGTTAGGGACAGCTTATTGTTCCAAAATCATCACATTCTGCTAGAGGGAGAGGTTCCTGCTGGTGCTGTGAGGGACAGATTATTGTTCTAAAATCATCTCCTAGTGCTATAGGGAGAGGTTCCTGCTGGTGCTGTGAGGGACAGATTATTGTTCTCAAATCATCTCCTAGTGCTATAGGGAGAGGTTCCTGCTGGTGCTGAAGGACAGCTTATTTTTCTAAAATCATCACATACTTCTAGAGGGAGAGGTTTCTGCTGGTGCTGTGAGGAACAGATTATTGTTCTAAAATCATCTCCTAGTGCTATAGGGAGAGGTTCCTGCTGGTGCTGCGCGGGACAGATTATTGTTCTAAAATCATCTCCTAGTGATATAGGGAGAGGTTCCTGCTGCTCCTGTTAGGGACAGCTTATTGTTCCAAAATCATCACATTCTGCTAGAGGGAGAAGTTCCTGCTGGTGTTGTGAGGGACAGATTATTGTTCTAAAATCATCTCCTATTGCTATAGGGAGAGGTTCCTGCTGGCGCCGTGAGGGGCAGACTATTGTTCTAAAATCATCTCCTACTGCTATAGGGAGAGGTTCCTGCTGGTGCTGTGAGGGACAGATTATTGTTCTAAAATCATCTCCTAGTGCTATAGGGAGAGGTTCCTGCTGGTGCTGTGAGGGACAGATTATTGTTCTAAAATCATCTCCTAGTGCTTCAGGGAGAGGTTCCTGCTGGTGCTGTGAGGGACAGATTATTGTTCTAAAATCATCTCCTACTGCCATAGGGAGAGGTTCCTGCTGGTGCTGTGAGGGACAGATTATTGTTCTAAAATCATCTCCTAGTGCTATAGGGGGAGATTCCTGCTGGTGCTGCGAGGGACAGATTATTGTTCTAAAATCATCTCCTACTGCTTTAGGGAGAGGTTCCTGCTGGTGCTGTGAGGCACAGATTATTGTTCTAAAATCATCTCCTAGTGCAAAAGGGAGAGGTTCCTGCTGGTGCTGCGAGGGACAGATTATTGTTCTAAAATCATCTCCTAGTGATATAGGGAGAGGTTCCTGCTGCTCTTGTTAGGGACAGCTTTATGTTCCAAAATCATCACATTCTGCTAGAGGGAGAAGTTCCTGCTGGTTCTGTGAGGTGCAGATTATTGTTCTAAAATCATCTCCTATTGCTATAGGGGGAGGTTCCTGCTGGCGCCGTGAGGGGCAGACTATTGTTATAAAATCATCTCCTACTGCTATAGGGAGAGGTTCCTGCTGGTGCTGTGAGGGACAGATTATTGTTCTAAAATCATCTCCTAGTGCTATAGGGAGAGGTTCCTGCTGTTGCTGTGAGGGACAGATTATTGTTCTAAAATCATCTCCTAGTGCTATAGGGAGAGGTTCCTGCTGGTGCTGTGAGGGACAGATTATTGTTCTAAAATCATCTCCTAGTGCTTCAGGGAGAGGTTCCTGCTGGTGCTGTGAGGGACAGATTATTGTTCTAAAATCATCTCCTTCTGCCATAGGGAGAGGTTCCTGCTGGTGCTGTGAGGGACAGATTATTGTTCTAATATCATCTCCTAGTGCTATAGGGAGAGGTTCCTGCTGGTGCTGTGAGGGACAGATTATTGCTCTAAAATCATCACATACTGCTAGAGGGAGAGGTTCCTGCTGGTGCTGTGAGGGACAGATTATTGTTCTAAAATCATTACATATTGTTAGAGGGAGAGGTTCCTGCTGCTCCTGTGAGGGACAGATTATTGTTCTAAAATGCATCTCATCATAGTGCTACAGGGAGAGGTTCCTGCTGCTCCTGTGAGGGACAGATTATTGTTCTAAAATCATATCATACTGGTGTAGGGAGAGGTTCCTGCTGCTGGTGTGCATTTCTTGCACAAAAATATAAAGTACGTCTACGAATTTATTGTTCTTTTTTTTTCTACTAATAAATAATGCTACATAGTACATTTGAGGCCAGAATGAGGAGAACGTCAAATAAGGGACCTGGTCATAGTGCTGCTGGTGTTGGTGGTGTTGGTGAAGTTCCTGTTGCAAGGAGAGGACATGGTCGATTTGTGCCAGATACACGCACAAGTGAAACACCTTCTTCAGGTGCGAGTAGCCGACAGAACCTTTAAAGTTATATGGTACGCCCGAATGCCGCTCAATGAATGGTGAGGCCAGAACAAGTACAGGCGATAGTAGATTGGGTGGTTGAGAATGCCTCCGGTTCCTTCACATTGTCTCCCACCCGGTCCCTTGATGAAAGCCCAGAGTTGGCACCTGAACCCCATGGCCATCTGTCTTTCACCTCAGATCCTTGTAAATCAGCCAAGCAGTCTGAGCCCCAAGTCATGCAACAGACTCTTATGCTTTTTGATGACTCTCCTGGTGTGCTTTCCGTGGGCCATCTACATAGCCCTGCCCCAGAAGTGGAATACATTGAGTGCACCGATGCCCAACCACTTCTGTTGCAAGATGAGGACATGGAAACACCAGCGCAGTATGTCTCTGATGATGACGAAACACAGGTGCCAACTGCTGCGGCTTTCCACAGTGTGCAGGATGACAAGGAGGGTAGTGGTGAAGGGTGGGTGGAAGATGATGTGGAGGAGGATGATGAGCTCCTAGACCATACATGGAATGAAGGTCATGCGAGTGACGTGTGTAGTTTGCAGGAAGAGGTGGTGGTCGCACAGAGGCACCAGCACAGCAAAAGAGGAAGCAGGTTGCAAAAGTGGAGCGAGCGTCCACTAGACAGTATGCCTGCTACTACCCACCGCACCCAGGGACCTAGCGCACCAAAGGTAGCTCAAAGGCGATCCCCGGTGTGGCAGTTCTTCAGACAATGTGCTGACGACAAGACACGAGTGGTTTGCACGCTGTGCAATGAGAGCCTGAAGCGAGGCATAAATGTTCTAAACCTTAGCACAACCTGCATGACCAGGCATCTAAATTCAAAGCACTTGCTGCAGTGGAATAAGTACCTCAAAATCCAAGAAAGGCCACGGCCTCCTCCTGTTTCCTCTACTGCTGCTGCCTTGGCCTCTTCCTCCACCTCTACAGTGCCAGTGTCTCCTGCCACCCAGCAGACAGACAATGTGACAGCAACGCCACCATGTCCGTCACCGTCCCCAAGCATTTCCACGCGGTCCCATGGAAGCTTACAGCTCTCCATCTCCCAAACACTGTAGGGAAAGAGGAAGTACCCCCCTACCCACCCGCGATCCCTGGCCCTGAATGCCAGCATTTCAAAATTCCTGGCCTTTGAAATGCTGTCATTCCATCTGGTGGACACGGACAGTTTTAAAAACCTGATGGCGGTGTCTGTCCCACAGTACGTGGTTCCCAACCACCACTATTTTTCCAGGCGAGCCATCCCTTCCCTGCACAAACAAGTCGGGGATGAGATCAAGTGTGCACTGCGCAACGCCATCTGTGGCAAGGTCCACATAACCACTGATACGTGGACCAGTAAGCATGGGCAGGAACGCTATATCTCGCTAACTGCACACTGGGCAAATGTAGTGGCGGGTGGACCTGAGGCGGCTACCCGCTTGGCGCATGTCCTTCCGCCATCGAGGATTGCAGTGCATTTCTCTTTGCCTCTTGTTGCCTCCTCCTCCTACTGTGCTTCCTCCTCTACCACCTCCTCATCCGCTCAGCATAACACCTTCACCACCAACTTCAGCACATCCAAGGGGAAACGACAGCAGGCTGTTTTAAAACTGATAAACCCCACACTGCGCAGCAGCTGTGGATGGGCATTGAACAACAGACCGATGAGTGGTTGTTGCCACTGAGCCTCAAGCCCGGCCTGGTGGTGTGCGATGATGGGCGAAATCTTGTAGCAGCTCGGGGCCTAGCCGGTTTGATGCACAACCCTTGCCTGGCGCATGTGCTGAATTTGGTGGTGCAGAAATTTCCAAAAAACTACCCGGATATGTCAGAGCTGCTGCAGAAAGTGTGGGCCGTCTGTGCGAGCTTTCGGCGTTCTCACCCTGCTGCTGTTCGCCTGTCTGCGCTGCAGCGGAACTTCGGCCTTCCCACTCACCGCCTCCTATGTGACGTGCCCACAAGGTGGAACTCCACCTTGCACATGCTGGAGAGATTGTGCGAGCAGCAGCAGGCAATAGTGGAGTTTCAGCTGCAGCACGCACGGGTCAGTCACTCTGCGGAATAGCACCACTTCACTACCAACGAGTGGGCCTCCATGTGAGACCTGTGTACCATATTGTGGTGTTTCGAGTACTCCACCAACATGGCCAGTGCCGATGGCGCTGTTCTCAGCGTTACTATCCCACTTCTATGTCTCCTTGAAAAAACACTTCGGGCGATGATGGAAGAGGATGTGGCACAGGAGGAAGAGGAGGAGGAAGAGGGGTAATTTCCACGGTTATCAGGCCAGTCATTCACAAGTGGCTCAGAGGGTGGGTTCCTGCCCCAGCATAGGCCAGGTCAAAAATTTTCAAGCCAGGGCACAGTTCTGGAGGATGAGGATGATGATGATGAGGAGGAGGAACCGTGTTCACAGCAGCGTGGAACCTAATGCAGCTCATGGGCATCACTGGAGCGTGGCTGGGGGGATATGGAGGACACAGATGATACACCTCCCACAGAGGACAGCTTGTCTTTGCCTCTGTGCAGCCTGGCACACATGAGCGACTACATGCTGCAGTGCCTGCTCAACGACAGCCGAGTTGCCCACATTTTAACTTGTGCTGATTACTGGGTGGCCACCCTGCTGGATCCCCGTTACAAGGACAACGTGCCATCCTTAATTCCCTCACTGGAGCGTGATCAGAAGATGAGCGACTACAAGCGCATGCTGGTAGACACGCTGCTGAGGCCATTCCCAAATGACACCGGGGGCTCAGTGGAAGCACAAGGCGAAGGCAGAGGAGGAGGAGGAAGAGGTCGCCAATGCAGCTGTGGCACCGCCAGCACCTCAGAAGGCAGGGTTAGCATGGCCGAAATGTGGAAAAGCTTTGTTAGCAGCCCGCCACAACAAACAGCACCACCGGCTGATAGGCAATGTCTTAGCAGGAGGCAGCATTTCAGCAACATGGTGGAACAATATGTGTGCACACGCCTACACGTACTGACTGATGGGTTTGCCCCATTCAACTTCTGGGTCTCCAAATTGGGCACATGGCCTGAGGTTGCCCTTTATGCCTTGGAGGTGCTGGCCTGCCCTGCAGCCAGTGTATTGTCTGAACGTGTGTTTAGCATGGCATGGGACGTTATCACAGACAAACGCAGCCATCTCAATCAAGTTAATCACTGTAAATATGATAAAAAAGCAGCGCTAATATTCACAATATTCTTGCAAATATCTCGTGCAAATATTACTAATGTGCAAAACAATTATACATGTGCAATATCTCAAAAAAGTGCATATCACAAAAAGTGCATATCACAGAAAGTGCTAGTGCAACTATTTCCGTGCCAAAAAAAACTGGTAAAACAGTCCAAATAGTGTCCATGAAACTATCTTCATCCCAAAGTGCAGTCCTTCAAACTTGCTCCATCACCAAGACACCGCATGCAGGTGATCACACTAGGGGCTTACCAGATATATACAATCAAAGCGCCTGTCTGTTAGAAAGAGCTCAGCTACATCTCTCCAATGTAAGCTCCACACCTCCATGAACCACCGATCTCAGATGTGTATAATCAAAGCGCCTGTCTATTAGAGAGAGCTCAGCCACCTCTCTCCAATGTAAGCTCCACACCTCCAGGTACCACCGATCTCTCATATATCAACTATAGGAGACAAAGAAATAGTTCCTCATAGTGTATCTCTCAAACAAAATTTATTAAAAAACGGGTATAGTTGTGCTTACATCAAATCAATTAAAACATCACAGTGTGGGAAATCAGACATCTACCAGTCCGCCGGCCGTCGCTCCCCTCCACCTCTAAGCGAGCGTCCAGACTTCTGGTGCGTCCGATGCCTCAGCTCTCTTCGGGCCGCCGTGTAGCCACGCCCTGATGCGTTTCGTCACTTCCGACTTGATCACAGGGCTGGCTACACGGCGGTGCGAACCCTCATAAATAGTGGCGGCTTTTCACCACCAGATGGCGCCCCGTGCGGGTTATCTCCCTATCTCCTAAGCTGAGCCGCGGCTGGGTCACAAATTCTAAGGGTGATTACACATATCCCTTCCGCGCTATAAATTTAGCATAAGAGGGGGATAATTAAGCACCTCAAAACCAGAGACCATGGGGGTTGTGATCCATCTCAGGTTCACAGTCCCATCTCAGTATCTTCAGTTTGTATTGGATGCTCGCTGAACTGCACTGCATCATAAACCTTTAAATTTATGACAATCTCATCAAACACTGTAATAAATCATTATTTTCATAAATCATTATATTCAATTTCTAACTTTGTCACCTCTCATTAGTTAACTCCCTAAACCTCTTATAGTGGTCTCGTTCCGTAGGCTGAGTGCATACCGTTTTATATTGGAACTTGAACCACTACAGGTCTACACTGTATAGTCCCAGTTTAGGATCCTCTTTTGTTGCTAATATGCGGAGACATATATAATTAACTATAACAATTGGTAAATTAATAATAACTAAAAATATCTTAAAAGATCTTTATAAGAAGAAACTGGAGAAAATCAAGGCATCTAGAATCTTTAAAATATTTAAAATATATGATATACTATAAAATATTCAAACTTATTATAACAGAAATAATAATCTGCAATATCATATTTAAATAATCTAAAAGTGTTTGTAAATGTTTGGCTAAAAATATCTTGCTAAAAATATTATAGTTAAAATTAATTTATAATATCTAAAAAGTATATAAACTATTAAAATCATGCGTTTTTATGAATTATTAATAAAACAATTAATATCGAGTTCAATGTTCAATCCTTTCGGGTTAAAAGTTCCTAAACGATATATCCATCGGGTTTCCATTCTAGAGATCTCTCTTACTTTATTTGAACCCCTCCAGTTGGGTCGTAACTTTTCTACTCCCCAAAATTGTAGTCCCGAGGGGTCTCTTTTATGAGAGTCCCTAAAATGCGCTGACACGCTGTGGTCCTTGTATCCCGATGTTAAAACCCCTCATCTTTTCAATGCTGGGTTGACCTCCCCAAGTTTATTTCATTCTCTCTAGAGATCTTACCTTTGGGCTACCTATATAGCAAATCCTTGAAAATTGGGCTTTCCTAACTTGTAACTTGAGCTATAATTAACAAAATAATTATTAAGTATTTTTGCGTACTAAAATTATCAAATATATGAAAAATCTATAATATTTAATTAAAATTGATATTATAAAAATCGTTCTATAAAAATCGGTTTGTAAATGTTTGTGAAAATCTAATAAATTTATACTATAACGTCTAATAATAAAGACAATATTATTCAAACTTATAAAATATCATATAGT
>BLSH010415473.1:83349-109680 GCA_018402905.1 Glandirana rugosa | reverse complement strand
GGTGGGACGGTGCCCCTGCACAGCCTATAGGCGGGCCACCACTGGGGCTCTACGTAAAGTTCACTAGCTCATTGAAAGGCAGTGTGAATCAAGTACCAAGATATGCAAAAATCTGGGTTTTTGTATACTGAACTACAGAGGTGCCAAGAGGAGGAGTTTAAAGAGTACAGTCAGTACAGGAATCCCTGTGCTATGGGATTTTTAGCTTTTAGGAATCGAAAGGTAAATAGCAAGGGAGAAGCTGCACAGCATTCAAGGAATCTAGGACATCATGAAGAGGCGTTGGGAGGGGGGCTAGTCGGGCTACAGCCCTGGAGGTGCCCCCGAAAAGCCTCAGGGTCTTGGGCATGCAGAGGGCTATTAATAGCCCCAAGACTCCCAAGCACTCTGGAGAATCACCAGAGCCACCTGCTGCTAGAGGTCTGGAGCTGGCACTGATGATGTCTCCGCCACCATTTTAAAGAAGACCAGCTTTACTGAAGCATGGTCACAAGCCAAGGAAGAACAAGAGGCGGAGCTGGCTGCCAATAGAAATGGAGCTGCCACCATCCTCCGCCCCATGGCTTGCTGTTTTGACCTGTTATGTGAAAGGGGGCGGGAGGTTGGGGGCAGCTCCATTTCTATTGGCAGCCGCCCGGCCAGCTCCGCCTCTTGTTTCTTCCCCTCAGAGTGACCATGCTTCAGGAGAGATGGTCTTTTGTAATGGCGGCGGAGAATCCGCTGGGGACACCCTGATGTAAGGATGGGGCCACCTGCTATGTAAGGAGGGGGCCACCTGTGATGTAAGGAGGGGGACGCCTGTGATGTAAGGAGGCATTCTGACCGCTAGGGACACCTGTGATGTAAGGAGGCACTCTGACTGCTGGGGACACCTGATGTAAGGGAGCACTCCACTGGGGACACCTGATGACATCTGGTGGCAGGCGATGCGGCGAGTGACACACTCGGGGCTCCCACTGATTCTGCATTATGGTGAGTTGAATGATTTCATTTTATATTACAATGTAATAATAGAAATAATGCACTTCAATCATCCTGACACCATAACAACCATGGCGCTGGGATGATTAAAGCACTAACACCAGGTGTTTGGAGTATCTTTATTTGCTGATTGTTAAACTTTCTGGAATACACATATTGCTATTGTGGTGTAGTATCTGGGCCTGCTGTCCCTCCATTCCTCTTTCTTCCTCCATCCCTCATTCATCTCAGACTCAAACCACACCCCCTTTGAGACACGCCCCATTTAAGTCACACCCACGATTCCGTTAAAACCACAGCCATTCTTGCAGAGGCGCGCAAAGTGCACCGCATTTCCTCTACATCATGGAAAGAGATGACCAGCAGACAGGCAGCACTCCCAATATGACAGGACATTTTATGTTTCAAGTGTGCTTAACTGGATTGTCAAAAGTAATTCTGCTTTTCTTTTAAGAACAAACGGGTCCTAGTACATCAGTCATGCTAAAGGAGTGATAGCCAGGAGGAGGAGGAAGGGGATCCATAGACAATTGCTCACATTATAGCATTAGGATCTCTCAAGGGCACCTTAGCCACCATAGATCCCCAAGCCTTGATCCAGCCTGACCATATTTTGTCAAATTTCTTTGGGCAGTTCCTATTAATGTACGTAATTTTGTATAGCGTCAGGACGGAGTTCAGAACCGATTGCCATTGAGCCACCGTTGGTGGCAGTGCATCCTTCCACCTAAGGAAAATTTCTCTTCGGGCATAGAAAGTGGTATATCCCAGAAACAACCTAGTATATCTGCTCACAGGTGGGCTCTCCATAATATTCAGGAGCAGCATTTTTGGGTCCAACTCAAGGGTTAGATCAGTGGCCTGATTTATATCAGTCAGAACCCCTGCCCAGTACACATCCAACTTTGAGCATGTCCATACCATATGTAGCAGGGAGGCTGCCGGTTCACCACATCGTGGATATGAGGCAGGGGCTGCGGGGTAGATCACTGTTAGCCTCTTAGGGGTATAGTAAGCCCTATGCAGGTATTTTATTTGGAGGAATCTATCTTGGCCGGAGATCATGTTAGTAACAAAGGAAGATGCGCAGCCCTCCCATTCCTCATCCGTTAAACTAGGGATATCTTCCTGCCACTTACCGAACGTCCTCTCCAACACTTTATTTTGGGTCAGGGAAAGTCAGAAGTATATAGAGCACAGGGGTTTAGTTATAAATTTAGCTATAAGGAGACTCTCTACCGGATCAGCTTCCAGAGTAAGAGGGAGGGGAGATTGGGAATTAAATGCATGCTGAAGCTGGAAGTAGCGGAAATACATCCACTGTGGCAGGGCGTATGTTGCCCTAAAGTCTGCAAAGGCTTTCAACCTGCATCCCACCACTATGTGTTTGAGCTTCACTATTCCCCTAGTAGCCCACACCTGAGGATCTGGGATACTATTCAGATGGGGAAGATTTGGATTAGCCCACAAGGGGGTGTGGGGGGAGAACACACCAGGCGAACGGTATCGGGTTCTAGCCTTGTGCCACACCGTAATAGTGGTGCACATCAGCGCGGTGGTTTCAGGGTGAGACCGAACATCGAGAAATACCAGGTTGCTTAAGGTGGAATATGATCCCAGTATGGCCACCTCCAAAGTCACAGCCAGGTTATCCCTGGGTTGGGAGAACCACCACCTGTCCATCACTAGGACTGCCGCCCAAATGTATTGTAAGAAATTAGGTAAGGCCAGACTGCCCTGTGTTAGAGGTAGCTGTAAAGTGGAGAAGGCCAGTCGTGGGGGCCTCCCACACCATATAAAAAAAGTTATAATACTCTTTCATTTCCCGAAAAAAGAGGCCGGGGGGATAAGCGGCGTAGATAAATCATTTTTATTAGATTGACTCTACCCACGGGGGGAGAGAGGGAGAGATCTCCAAGTAATGCATTTCTGAGAGAAGGTTCCAAGTAACGGCTGGAGGTTGAGGTCAAAGTATAAGGACAATGGGGCCCAGACCACCACAGCTAGGTATTTAAATTCCTTAACCCACTTCAAAGGGGTATTCGTCTGGAGGAGGGAGCCTGAGGAGTATAGGGGGAATAGCACCGATTTCTCCCAGTTGATCTTTATACCCGATAGGGACCCGAAGGAGTCGATTGTACGGAGAGCCGCTGGAAGAGAGGAGACATCCCTCAAAAAGAGGAGAGTGTCATCCGCATATAGCACTCTCTTCTCCGTTACCACCCCTACATGTATGCCCTCTATTGTGGGGTCTGGCCTAATCCGTGCCGCCATGGGTTCCACTGCTAATGCAAAAAGGTCCGGGGAGAGTGGACACCCCTGCCTGGTTCCTCTAGTTAAGGGGAAGGGGGAGGATAGGGAATTATTAGTACCAACCCTAGCTTCAGGAGCATGGTACAGGAGTTGGAGCCACAAAATGAACCGGGGGCCAAACCCAAATTTATGCAGGATGGCCCAGAGGTAGCGCCACTCCACCGAATCAAAAGCCTTTTCAGAATCCAGCGAAGCTACTATCCCCGGGCCGTCCGGTTCCATCCTGGATATATGGGTCAGAAGTCTATGGATGTTTATGTCTGTACCCCTGCCCAGCATAAACCCAGCCTGATCGGGATGCACCAATGCCGTAATTACTGAGTTCAGACGGCCGGCCAGGACTTTCGCCAGAATTTTTGCATCGACGTTAAGGAGAAAAATTGGCCGATAGGAAGAGCATTGATCTGGGGGTTTAACGGGCTTAGAAGGACCACTATCACTGCTTGCGACATGGAAGGAGGAAGAGAGGAGCCCCTAGCAACTTCAGGAGCACTGCTCTAAACATGGGGAGTAAATCCTCCGCGTAGGTTTTAAAAAATTCCGCCGGGAGGCCATCCGGTCCCGTGTTTTCCCAGCCTGTAAGGAGGCCACTGCCCCCTGTATTTCTTTCAAGGTTATGGGACTATCCAATGCATCCCTGGAAGCGGCTGTTAGGCATGGCAGGTCAATGTCTTCCAAATAAGCATTTCATTCCTCATCTGTGCTCCTCGCCCTGGAGCTGTATAGCTCTTCATAGAATGCCGCAAAGCAATTGTTGATGACAGCAGGGTCCGTTACCAGCGTGCCATCTGGAGCACACACTCCAGATATCGACACCGGCGAGGAGCTCTCTTTGGTCAGCCATGCCAACATGCGCCCATTGTTTTCCCCAAGCTCGAAAATTTGTTGCGATTGGTGAAGCAAGTGTATTTTGGTATTGGACGTACGAATCAGTTGGACTTCTTGCAGCGCCGCTTGGAAATCTGAGTATACCCGGGGATCCCTTGAATGAGAGAATTCTGGCTCCAGGGCTGCCACCCTCCCCTCTGCCTGCTGTAGATCTATTCTCAGGTCCCGGTGCACACAACGGATAAAACATTGAAGGCTCCCTCTGGAGAAGGCCTTGAAGGAATCCCAGTGGGTGGACAGGGGTATAGACTGATCAACATCATTCCAGAAGCGGATCATGTCAGATTGGTAGGGCTCAGCCACCCTCGAGACAACCAAAATCTGGATAAGCGCCACAAGCTATCTGCCAGAGCAGTGGAAACCCGAAGTTGTAGGGACAGTGGGGCATGATCCAAGATCCCCAGCGGTAGAGTAGAAATATCCCCGATCCTGGGGAGAACAGACCCCCTTGCGTACACCAGATCTATGCGGGAAAAGTTTTGTGCAAGGTGGAGTGACAGGTATACACTCTCTGTTGGGGGCAGCGCCATCTCCACACATCCGTAAGATTGGATGCCTCCGCCCAAGCGGCCAGGCCGCTGGGGGCATGTGCCGCCGAGGAGAGCCTGTCCATCCCAAGATCCAGAACCATATTGAAATCTCTAATTAACAAAACATTATCAGTAGCATAAGACACCACCCTAGCCATCAGATGGTGGTGGAGTCTGGTAGAGGTCGGGGGTGGTAGGTATAAGCCCACCAACACCACCCCCATCCAGTCTAACATAGCATGAAGTATTACATAACAACCGTCTGGGTCCAGCTCCAGCTCCAGTGCCAACAGTTTAAACGGTAAAGATTTTGTGGATTAACACACTAACACCCTGGGAATAATTGGTGTGGGAGGAGTGGTAATAGTGCCCCACCCATGGCCTCCGCAAACTCAACAGTTTGCTCCCCGTCAAGTGGGTCTCCTGGAAAATACAAATATGGGGTCTTAAGTGTATAAAAATTGAAATACCAGGGACCTCTTTATGGAAGAGTTCGGACCCCTGACATTCCAGGAGACTATAGTACAGTCAGCCATGAACAACGGGCATCAAAAGTAAAGGCTGAAAGTTCGGGGGGGGCCCAGAGCAGGACCCAGACCGCCGGACACAATAAATCATCCACATCCAAACTACCCAGACAAATCGTTGTACAGTGCCTGTAAAATTAAAAGTTAAACAAACAGTAACAAAACATCCCACCCACAACCCCACCCCGCCACCCCCACCCAAACCTGGGGGGGACTTCAATCCCAATAGAAAAACAGAGGTAGAAGGTAAACACCTTTCTGGGGGGAACGTGTGCAAAACAACAGTCCTAGTCCAGCATTCAAATGGCCTATGTCTTGGATTCTCAAGACTGGCATAAGAAAAGGAAAGCAGGTGTAGTCTCCTGACAGCCGCCGGGGGCTTAAAACTTAATAACTGTTACCATGGAGTACTCAGGAATTGGATCATAAACAGAAAGAGAGCAGCACCAAGTCCACACTGGAGAGAGCTGGAAGAGGAGTGGTATGACAACATTAGAACATAGCCTTCCAGGTAATGAACTCGAAACATACTCCTGGCCTATGACAAGAGTAAAAGGAGGGGGGATAGAGAACATTGTTGCTTGGGCACAGCAGGTCAGCCAGGTCAAAACTCAAAGTATGCACGGTGGCTCAGAAACAAGGGTATATGATAAACATAGGCACCAGTCAACGTGGGGGGAGGGTATCGAGCCACGCCGACGCCTCCTCCAGGGAGGTGAAGAATCTTGAAGTTTCCCCATCCTCTACCCGCAGCCTGGCTTGGTAACAACATGCTGTATTTCAGGCTTTTAGCTCGGAGCTGTGCCCGGACTGCATCGAAGGATTTCCATTGACGCTGAGTCTCAACCGAGTAATCAGGGTAAATGAGGAGCTTAGCATTCTCAAAGCGCAGCTCGCCCACGGCCCTGGCCTCCCTTAGGACCAGGTCATGATCACGGAAGTGTAGAAGTTTAAAGATGAAGGTTCTTGGTGGTGCTCCTTGAGGCCCTCTAACTGATGGGATACGATGTGCCCTTTCCACAGTGAAGAATGGGGAGAAGCGGGCAGAGGGGAGCAGTTTTTGCAGTAAGGTTTCAACAAAGGACGTAGCATTGGTACCTTCAGCCCCCTCAGGGAGGCCCAGAATCTGTAAATTATTTCTTCCTCTAACGCCTTAACCTTGATCTTTAATGTATGCAGATCAGCCGCATGATCTCTTACAATGTCCTCAGTTTGGGAGACCCGTTGTTCCACTTCACCCACTCGACCACGGAACGAGTCTATGTCCCTGCGAATAAATTCAACATTGTATATGGTCTATTTTGTCCGTCAGGGATGTGATTGCCTGCAGAACAGTCGTAAGCTCCATTGATGCTGTGGAGGCGCAGCCGCCATCCTCCTCCTGGGTTGCCATTTTAGTAGGTGTTTTAGGCGAGGCCGCAGCACCGGCCTTACCCTATCCCTTTTTCCCTGTAATGGCCGCTCATCTAGTGGGTGGTCTCGTTGCTCCCCTCCTCATACCCCAGAGTGGCTATATGGCGGGGGGGGAGACAGTTCAGGCTTGAGTCCCCCTGTAGAGCACTTCTCTCAAAATATGAATACACAGTCATTTCTCCCCCAGTTCCCCACAGGAGGCCATAGTAGGAAAGGGGGGGTGGGTACTAGTCCATGGCGCCCCAACACTGCCACGGCACCCCCACACAGGAGTCCCAGTTTATTTTCCCCTCTTGAAGCCCAGAATGGCAGAGAAGCTGGAGGGGGTGTTACACCACCTCTCAGGGCAGGCAGTCGCAGGGATGAGGGAGAGTCAGCCCAGTAGTTTAGGCAAGGCCGCGGCTTTTGGGCCTATTTGATTACCGGCTGAGCGGCCAGTAAATATACCCCTCCAGGGGTTCTAAAGCAATCAGGGAGCAGGGGTGGCACTAACCTGACCCCTCCAGAGTCCAGATGTGGAGGCCACGTCCAAGCAGCTGTCAGAATCAAGTAGGCCGCAGCTCTCCAGCAGCTAGGTGGCCGGGATGTGGCCCCACGTTCAGGATCCAGGGTCCGGCAGGGCCCTGGGTTCTCCCCCCACGTTCCGTCCAGCAGCTAGATGGGGTCAGGAAGCACCGCGGCCCGGGAATCAGCGATGAGGCCTCCGGTCTGGCCTATTCATTCGGTGCCGAGTGGCAGCTCCTCCGGACACTCGGCCCCCCTCCTCCCAGGGGTGGATGCAGGGTCAAGGGTGGTAGCTGGGACAGCAGGGATGAAGCCACAACACCCGCAATAGCGGATAAAAGAGCCGCTTCACGGGAGCTCAGGCACTATGCGACCGCTCCCACCTCCATCTTGGACACACCCCCCTTGAGTTAACAAATCTATTTGGTCAAGCTGCAGTTCTGCTGTACCCTGTTAAAAAAGTGACAGCATCATTGTGGTTTGGGTATGAATATGTAAACATTCGCTAGGGTGTGGGTAGGGGGAATTTTGGTTGAGAGGAGGAATGGGGGACGGGGGATTTACCCCCCTGTATCCTGCCCTACTAACCCCCTGTCCTCCGTCCTGCTAACCTGTGTACCCTGCCCTACTGACCCCTGTCCTCAATCCCGCTGACCCCTGTGCACTGCCCTATTGACTCCCTGTTCTCCATTCTGCTGACACCTGTACACTGCCCTACTCATCCTCTGTCTCCCTTCCTTGAAGGACTCCTTGTCCTCCATCCTGCTGACCCCTGTACCCTGCCCTACTGACCCCTGTCCTCATCCTGCTGACCCCTGTACCCTGCCCTACTGACCCCATCTTCCATCCCACTGACCCATGTACACTGCCCTACTGACTCACTGTCCTCCATCCTGCTGACCCCTGTACACTGCCCTATTGACTCCCTGTCCTCCATCCTGCTGACACCTGTTCACTGCTCTACTGACCCCCCATCTTCTATCCTGGAAGGACTCCCTGTCCCCCATCCTGTTGACCCCTGTACACTGTCCTACTGACTCCATGTCTTCCATCCTGCTGACCCCTTTACCCCGCCCTACTGACTCCTGTACACTGCCCTACTGATTCCCTGTCCTCCATCCTGCTGACCCCTGTGGCCTCTGTACACTGCCCTACAAACTGCAGACCCTATCCTCTGCCCTGCTGATCCCCATGTACATTGCCCTACTGACTCCTATACACTGCCCTGCTGACCTTGCCCCCCTGAAATTTTTTACTGCACCCCCACATCAGACAAGCTAGATCTGGCCCTGCTTCTCACCAAAGTGCTCATTTTCTCAACAGTTGCTTGTTACTATGCAGTCCCTTTTTATTTTAATTAAGTTCTTCTTTAAGGCAGACTCAGACAAAGAAATCAAAGCATATTTTATAGGTACAAGGAAGCCCAGGTTTTGTTTAACCACACTCCATAAGCCCCTCCCACTGTTAAGAGTTTGGCCACACCCACAGCAGGCATAGTGCTTGCTTTCTCCTCCAAGTGTCCCTATAAAAAATTGTGTGGTATGTGTGAACCAACTGGGCACTTGTCACTTAGTGCTCTGGATTTAGACAAGTGCCGACAGCAATACGTATATATACGTTGCGGCTTGCAAGTGGTTTACTGGGGTTATGTCTGAGGAGCCATAACCTCCTTATTTTTTTTTCGGCCGGTGATGAAAGTGGTCATGAAAGTGGTCCGAGCGGCTAATTAGCCACTGGATCGCTTTCAGAAGCAGCAGGAGGCATCATCCTGCCTCCCGGGAAACAATGCAATGATTTGTGCGGCTGGCCATAGCGGTGAACAGATACCAGATCATCTCTGATCACCTCTATGATCTAGGAGGACAGGTCACTTAAAGCGGAGTTCCACCCATTTTTTTATCATTGTCTGTGCTGCATGCCCTTATCTGCTAGTTTTCATAATGGCCATTTTTTTTTTTTTTAATGCTTGTAAATACCTTTGTTTGCAGTTATTCATTACTTCCGTCCCCTTCCTAGCCTAGGCGATTACGTCACTAGGCGATTTGCAAGGGTTCCTGGGATAGCAGCATCATGTATCCCAGCAGTCTTTGCGAATCGCCTACTGACGAAATCTCGCGGTATTTACAGACAGTAAATGACGCGAACGTGTCTGATTGACAGGTTGCTATAGCAATGGGGCGGGACCTTCCGCCGACGCCGACATTGCTATGGCAACCTGTTAGGAAGACGGAGAGCCGTGCAGTGGCATTACTGCGCATGCGCGAAAATGTGAGGAAATCCCGGAAATGAAGACAGGAGGGCTTCGGATGCCCACAGCTAAAATGGAACCTGCCTGCTTCCGAGATCAGTAAGTAAAAAACTATTTTTAAAGAAAGTAAAATTACAACACATATGACATGTTGTAATTGTTAATGTACGTGTTAGGACCAATGCAGAGCAGTTTTTAAAGAAAAAATGTTTATGGGACTGGAACTCCGCTTTAAGGTCTGGGACGGAAGTAAATTAATTTTTTTTTAAAGCAAAAGATCAAATTTTCTTTTTTTTTTGATCTTTTGCTTTCAAAGGTAGAGGAGAGATTTGGGGTCTTATAGAAAAGGTCTTGCCAACCCTTGTGTCTATTACAAGGGATGCTTACATTCTTTGTAATAGGAATAAAAGTGATAAAAAAACAAAAAATGTAAGCGCTCCCACCCCTACGTGCTCGCGTGCAGAAACGAATGCAAATGGAAGTTGTGCACGCATATGTAAACAGTGTTAGCATCACACATGTGAGGTATCGCTGCAAATTTTAGGGCAAGAGCAATAATTATAGTGCTAAACCTCCTCTGTAACTCTAAATAGGAAAACTGTAAAAAAAAAATGTAAAGCGTTGCCTATGGAGAATTTAAAGCGGTTGTATTGTCCGCTTGCCCATTTTCATCTACAGGTAAGCCTATATTAAGGAAATTGAAAAGGCACCTCCAGGAAGTGTCTCAAGGTCCGGACAAAGCATACATTGTGTATGTGAAATGCATTGACGTTTGCAACACTACAGGATGCCTGGTCTCACCATTTGTTCCAGCGGACCGGCGATGATTGAACACGCGGTCCCAGCATACCGCCATTACTGCAAGGAGGATGCTGCAATCTGACGCAATATGGTATACTACAAGATGACCAAGCTGAGGTCATAGACAAATACCAGGGGAGATTTAGTCGTGAGTTGTGCCACTGCCGCCTTTCTGGGATCTGATAGAGACAACGGGAATCAAGTGGAACAAGCCTACCCAGAACCAGGAGTGGTGAGAGCCTCCAGGAGCCATCTTTCCATTATCCCTTTCCAATTCACTTTGTAGTGGCATGTACTGTCTCTTTTGACTCTAAGACTACAGTGTTGACCATGTGCATCCTGCAAGCTGGTCATTAAATGTGGATCCTTGGCTGATGAGGAAAATGACATGCACATGAAGTTTACTTGGTATTTTTGTAGTGGATTATTGCTATGTGCATCCATTCCCTGGACTGACGCTTGTTTGTACATCAATACCTCCATTTGGAGGAAGTATACCTGAAACTGTCTGGTGTCATGCTACAGCCTTCCACCATCACTTGTATACATTGAGTTGCTCTTCCCAAATGTATCATTGAGCCAAGTACTGCTAGATTCTAGCACTGTCTATGGTTTAGTGGGTACAGTAGTGCTATTAGAATACAAACAGCCCAGATTGGGACAAGTATTGCTGGGCATCTGACAACCATATACCTAGACCCTCAGGCTCAGATACTTAAAAGTTTTATACAAGCTGTCTGCAGTATCAACTGGATGTGTGAGGGACGTCCTGTGTGTTTAGTTTAAGTGACAACGTTGTCTATTTTTAACCATTTTTAACAGTGTCTGGAAGGCAGGCCCATTGTGCCTACCAACTATTTGTTATTTGTATTTTTCAATAAAGTGTTTATCACCTGCTCAATATACCATAGTTGGTTCTCCTTATACAACTCTGATGGTGGGGTGCCCTCAGTGGTATCCCCTCCTTTACCCCCTTCCCTTTTTCCCTTCTTTTCAAGCCTATAATAAGGCTTACCTCTAGGTAAAATGAATATCTCCTAAACCTGCACGGTTTAGGAGATATTCATTGTACCTGATGTCAGTGGCGCATGCGCTGTGAAGGTCCACCGGATGGTGCCAGACCTTGCAGGAACGAAGGACTCTCACGTGCATGCGCGGAAGTGACACCATCGCGGCTCTGGTCACTCACAGCGCTGGAGCTGCGAACCCGGAAGAAACACGGAGGGAACATGTCGGCTCCCTCAGCGGTGACCGGACGCGATGCAGGAGCTGCGTTCTAAGGTAAGTATTTCATAATGTGCTAGTATGCAATGCATAGTAGCACGTTATGCTATTGTCCTGCAGGTTTTTCTTTTTTTTCAAAGGTTTACTACTGTTTTAAGTATCATAGTTTCTTGCCATTCCACAAGTGTACACAATTTTAAAGCATCACATATTAGGTATCTATTTACTTGGTGTAACATAATCTTTTATAGTTTACCAAAAAATTGGGTTATATTTTGTGTTTATTTGCATTAAAATTCTTTACAGTGTAGTCTTTCCCAAAAAATTGCATTTGAAATACCGCTGCGCAAATACCGTGTGATCTCCATTTTTTTTCTCCAGGGTCTCCGCTAAAAAAAATATATAATGTTTGGAAGTTCTAAGTCATTTTCTAGCAAAAAAAAAAAAATACAGATTTTTATTTGTAAATAAAAAGTACCAAAAAAGGCTTGGGTCCTTAACCACTTCAGCCTCGGAAGGATTTACTCCCTTCCTGACCAGAGCACTTTTTGCAATTCGACACTGCGTTGCTTTAACTGACAATTGCTCGGTTGTGAGGCGTTGTACCCAAACAAAGTTGACGTCCTTTTTTTCCCACAAATAGAACTTTCTTTTGGTGGTATTTGATCACCTCTGCGGTTTTTATTTTTTGTGTTATAAACAACAAAAGAGCGACAATTTAAAAAAAAAAAAACAATATTTTTTACTTTTTGCTATAATACATATCCAAAAAAATATACATTCATGAGTTTAGGCCAATATGTATTCTTCTACATATTTGTGGTAAAAAAAATCGCAATAAGTGTACACTGATTGGTTTGCGCAAAAGTTGCCGTGTTTACAAACCATGAGAATTAATTTATGCATTTTTATTATTATTTTTTTTTTTACCGATTTTTATCGGGACTGCGATTTTGCGGCACACAGATCAGACATTTTTGACACTTTTTTGGGACCATTGACATTTATACAGCAATCAGATCTGCACAGCCAGGCAACACACATTCTCTGTTTGCATCCAAATACAAGAAGTCAGTCCCTTGGCTTTGTTTTCGTATTTTATTATGGGTAACAACTTGGATGGGGTGAAGGGATTAATGGAATGCCCAACTTGAAGTAAAGAACAACGAGGGGAAAACTTCCTTCTTCTGTACAAAAAGATTCTGAACTACTTCCTTTCCTCATAAGTCCTTAGTGGATGTATTAACAAAAATACATTACAGATTAGGAGCTCTTAGCCCCTCTTGAAATAGCACAGTAGACAAACTGCATGCAGGAGTGTAAATTTTTGTTTATTTTAAATCTTGCAAACATACAGCTTGGTATTAAAAACATATGTAGCCAATGGCCCCCTTAGGGGTGGCTGGTAGATGTGGTTCACCTGTCTCTCTGCCCTCAATCACATATTTTTCCTTGCATCCAGAGTCACTGAACAGATCGGTACTTTATTTGTGTGCTTTTATTGAGGGAATAACCTTGGATAAGTTAGGGACGACTATGGGCTGACCAAAGATCAAAAGATACCAGACCATGCTATATACATCGCCATACATACACTCCTTCTTCCTCCAGCACTGACACTTGCTGACCGTTTCACTTCTTCACTTCTTTCCTGCACAGGGAAAATTATCAAGCCTCCATTAGATCTTCCTCCACCCCTGCTAGCACATGGTGAGGCCTGCACTTCTTTGTCAGCAGGACCTTCGGACCGCCCGTTACAGGCAAGGGCCACGGGCCTTCATAGTGTAAGTTCACGGGCCCTCAAAGTGTAGCTAAGTACAAATGTGCTAGCCTACTGCTCCCAGCCTTTCCTCTTGCAGGCTACTCTAGCCTACCTCACTGTCCAGTGACACTACTCCCCTGACCGGCTCCTTCACCATCCACTGTCTCCTCCCAGCCTGCTCCAGTCCTCTTCTCCAGCTCCCAGGGTCTGTCACTCACCAACACCGGCAGATCTTTCAAAGAGCCTTTCCTGTAGCCTCTCTGTTGCTCTCCTGCTCCCTTGTGCTGCTCCAGGATCTCTCTCTACTCCTGGCTGCACCCAAGCCACCAGGCCTCAAGGTCACCCCCCCCAGACTGGGGACTCCCAGGTGAGGCCTCTGAAACCTCTGCTATATCTCCACTCTTCCACCCAAACTCTCCACCCCCAGCTGGGCAGACCACAGTATTTAAGTAGGCTTGCCCCCTGCCAATCCAGGTTGGGGATTGGTCAGGGCTCCTTAACCCCTTCCTTACCGAGTCATTGTAAAATGACTTCGGGCAGGAACCCTTCGTCGATCCGACGTCAGCCGATTCTCGCCACTACCGCGGGCGATCGCGGATTGATTGTGTCCCCGGGGGTCGTGTCCCCCCCTGATCAGGGTAAATAGCCAATAGATTTGGCTCTTTACCACGTGACCGGCTGTGTCCAATCACAGCCGGTCACTACTGACAACAATGTGCACGCTGCTCTTGCGCGCCCCCGGGGGTGCACAGCGGTGCGATTGGGGCTGAGGCTTGTCCCTGGGACAAAGCCCAGCTTCGATCAGTGTAAAGAGCCAATGGAATTGGCTCTTTACCACGTGACCGGCTGTGTCCAATCACAGCCGGTCATGTGATGTAAACAAACCGCGGTAACGAGCTCTTACCGGGTTCTCCCTCCCACACACCGATCGAGATTGCCTACTGTGTACACCAAGCACACTGATCACCCCCCCTAATAAAGAGGACCTGTCACCACCCCATCAAAGTACCTGTCACAGCCCATCAGAGTACCTGTCACCTGTTCATCAAAGTACCCAAGTACCTGTCACCTGTCCATCAAAGTACCTGAGTGCTTATCACCTGTCCATCAAAGTACCCGAGTACCTGTCACCTGCCCATCAAAGTACCCGAGTACCTGTCACAGCCCATCAAAGTACCCGAGTACCTGTCACCAGCCCATCAGAGTACCCAAGTACCTGTCACCATCCCATCTGAGTACCCGAGTACCTGTCACCATCCCATCTGAGTACCCGAGTACCTGTCACCAACCCATCTGAGTACCCGAGTACCTATCACCAGCCCATCTGAGTACCCAAGTACCTGTCACCAGCCCATCTGAGTACCTGTCACAGTGTCACCAACCCATCAGAGTAACCGAGTACCTGTCAAAAGCCTATCTGAGTACTCAAGTACCTGTCACCAGCCCATCTGAGTACTCGAGTACCTGTCACCAGCCCATCAGGGTACCCCAGTACCTGTCACCAACCCATCAAAGTACCCAAGTACCTGTCACCAACCCATCAAAGTACCCGAGTACCTGTCACCAGCGCATCAGAGTACCTGTCACCTGCCCATTAAAGTACCCGAGTACCTGTCACCAGCCCATCAGAGTACCCGAGTGCCTGTCACCAACCCATCAGAGTACCCGAGTACCTGTCACCAACCCATCAAAGTACCCAAGTACTTGTCCCCAGCCCATCAGAGTACCCGAGTATCTGTCACCAGCCCATCAGAGTACCCGAATACCTGTCACCAGCCCATCAGAGTACCTGAGTACCTGTCACCTGCCCATCAGAGTACCCGAGTACCTGTCACCAGACCATCTGAGTAACTGAGTACCTATCTGCAGCCCATCAGAGTACCCAAGTACCTTTTACCAGTCCATCAGATTACCCAAGTACCTGTCTCCAGCCCATCAAAGTACCCGAGTACCTATCTGCAGCCCATCAGAATACCTAAGTACTTTATCTGCAGCCCATCAGAGTACCGAGTACTTATCTGCAGCCCATGCCTCAAAGAATATACCTTGGGTGTTTGCTTTCCAAAATGGGGCCATTTTGGGGGTAATTCCACTGTTGTGGTGCTCCAGGGCCTTGAAACGTGTGAGAGGTATGAATGAAATTTTATGTGTAGTTTATGCTCCTAGAATGCCTGACGGTGCTCCCTGCATGTTTGGCCTCTGTATGTGGCCAGGGTGTGAAAAAGTCTCACACATGTGGTATTGCCATACTCGGGACGAGTAGCAGAATATATTTTGGGGGTTAATTTTTGCTATATACATGCCATGTATTCGAAATATCATATAAACTGACCACTTTGTGAAAAAAAAAAAAGTTTTCATTTTCTTTCCACGTTTTCCGAAGACTTGTGGAAAAAAATTAACCGTACAAAAGACTCATAATGCCTCATAGAATATACGTTGGGATGTTTGCTTTTCAAAATGGGGTAATTTTGTGGGTAATTCTATTGTCCTGGTGCTGCAGGGCCTTCAAAAGTGTAATAGGTGGTTAGGAAATCATATGTGTCATTTATGCTTCTAGAATGCCTGACGGTGCTCCCTGCATGTTGGACCTCTCTATGTGGCCAGGCTGTGTAAAAGTGTCACACATGTGGTATCACCATACTCGGGATGAGTAGCAGAATATATTTTGGGGGGTTAGTTTTTGCTATGTACATGCTATGTGTTAGAAATATCTTATAAATTGACCACTTTGTGTAAAAATAAAAGCGGTTTAATTTTCTTTCCACGTATTTCGAAAACTTGTGGATAAAAATGAACCATTCAAAAGACTCACAATGCCTCATAGATTATACGTTGGGATGTTTGCTTTCCAAAATGGGGTCATTTTGTGGGTAATTCCATTGTCCTGGTGCTCCGGGGCCTTCAAAAGTGTAATAGGTCGTTAGGAAATTAGATGTGAAAATTCTGCTCCTAGAATGCATGACGGTGCTCCCTGCATGTTGGACCTCTCTATGTGGCCAGGCTGTGTAAAAGTCTCACACATGTGGTAACGCCATACTCGGGATGAGTAGCAGAATGTATTTTGGGGTGTAATTGGAAGTATGCATATGCTGTGTGTGAGAAATAACTTGTTGTTAAGACAATTTTGTACAAAAAAAAACCAAAATTCTTAATTTTCCCAAGAATTGTGGGAAAAAAGAACAACTTCAAAAAACTCGTCATGCCTCATACTAAATACCTTGGAATGTCTACTTTTCAAAAAGGGGTCATTTGGGGGTACATTCCTGACATTTCAGGGCCTCAAGTGTGATCAATTTTCAATGATTGGCGCCATAGCTTGTAGACTCTATAACTTTCACACAGACTAAATAATATACACTTATTTGGGTTATTTTTTTTACCAAAGATAGGTAGCAGTATAGGTTTTGGCCCAAATGTATGAACAAAAATTACTTATTTGCAAAATTTTATCATACAAACTAAAAAAAAGTGTTTTTTTTCCCAAATTTTCACACTTTTTTCACTTATGTTGCAAAAAATAAAAAACCCAGAGGTTATTAAATACCACCAAAAGAAAGCTCTATTTGTGTGAAAAAAATGATAAAAATTTTGATGATAAAAATTTTGTTTGGGTACAGTGTAGCACGAGAGAATAATTGTCATTCAAAGTGTGAGAGTGCTGAAAGTTGAAAATTGGTCTGGGCAGGAAGGGGGTATAAACGTACTGTATTGAAGTCAGGGCCGGACTGGCCATAGGGCACACCGGGCATATGACAGCTTCCCGGGGGGCGGCGGCCGTGAGATGAGAAGAACCCGCTCCAGTGAATGAAACTCAGAGGAGGAGCGGCGGCGATGCTACAAGCAGCACAGGCTGAAGCCGCTCCTCCTCTGAGTTTCATTCACTGGATAGAGCGGGCTCTTCTCATCTCACGGCCGCCGCCCTCCGGGAAGCTGTCAGGTGTTATGATGAGTACAGTCCCTCCCAGCATCCCTCCCCTCTCCTCCTATGTCTGCTCCCTCCTCCCTGCACTCTCCCTGCAGTACAGAGGTTAGGGGAGGGAAACAGAGCACAGTGTTCCTCCCTCCCCCTCCCTTCTGTACTGCAAAAAATTATGGGAGATGTAGTCCAGGGGAGGGCGGGATTGCCTTGAAAATGCATGGACAGAATGTAATGGCCACAACAAGGAGGTGAGGCTGTTTCTTTGCAGGTCTGGGCTGTCTCTTTGCAGGTCTGGGCTGTCTATCTGCAGGTCTGGGGCTGTCTCTTTGCAGGTCTGGGGCTGTCTCTTTGCAGGTCTGGGCTGTCTCTTTGCAGGTCTGGAGCTGTCTCTTTGCAGGTCTGGAGCTGTCTCTTTGCAGGTCTGGGCTGTCTCTTTGCAGGTCTGGGGCTGTCTCTTTGCAGGTCTGAGGCTGTCTCTTTGCAGGTCTGAGGCTGCCTCTTTGCAGGTCTGGAGCTGTCTCTTTGCAGGTCTGGGCTGTCTCTTTGCAGGTCTGAGGCTGTCTCTTTGCAGGTCTGAGGCTGTCTATCTGCAGGCCTGAGGCTGCCTCTTTGCAGGTCTGAGGCTGTCTATCTGCAGGTCTGGGGCTGTCTCTTTGCAGGTCTGAGGCTGTCTCTTTGCAGGTCTGAGGCTGTCTCTTTGCAGGTCTGGGCTGTCTCTTTGCAGGTCTGAGGCTGTCTCTTTGCAGGTCTGAGGCTGTCTCTTTGCAGGTCTGGCGCTGTCTTTTTGCAGGTCAGAGGCTGTCTATCTGCAGGCCTGAGGCTGCCTCTTTGCAGGTCTGGAGCTGTCTCTTTGCAGGTCTGGAGCTGTCTCTTTGCAGGTCTGGGCTGTCTCTTTGCAGGTCTGGGGCTGTCTCTTTGCAGGTCTGGAGCTGTCT
This sequence comes from Glandirana rugosa, assembly GCA_018402905.1. Classification (NCBI taxonomy): domain Eukaryota; kingdom Metazoa; phylum Chordata; class Amphibia; order Anura; family Ranidae; genus Glandirana; species Glandirana rugosa. The sequence continues at coordinate 91,632 of BLSH010415473.1, read as the reverse complement.
CTTTGCAGGTCTGAGGCTGTCTATCTGTAGGTCTGGGGCTGTCTCTTTGCAGGTCTGGGGCTGTCTCTTTGCAGGTCTGAGGCTGTCTCTTTGCAGGTCTGGGGCTGTCTCTTTGCAGGTCTGGAGCTGTCTCTTTTCTGGTAATGAGGCTGTCTCTTTGCAGGTCTGAGGCTGTCTCTTTGTGGGTCTGGAGCTGTCTCTTTGCAGGTCTGAGGCTGTCTCTTTGCAGGTCTGGGGCTGTCTCTTTGCAGGTCTGGAGCTGTCTCTTTGCAGGTCTGAGGCTGTCTCTTTGCAGGTCTGAGGCTGTCTCTTTGCGGGTCCGGAGCTGTCTCTTTGCAGGCCTGAGGCTGTCTCTTTGCTGGACTGGGGATGCCTCTCCTGTGCTATATGGGGATGTCTCTTAGCTGGACTTGGATGTTTCTCAGAATATCCTGTCACCGACCACCTATGCAAACTATTGTCTTACCGCCACCCCAATCGGGCTGCCCAGTCTAAAATGCCCAGGCCTATTTTTTGTCTCAATCCGGGCCTGATTGAAGTGGTTAACATACTTCAGAAAGTTACACCTCCTCATCCATCCCCTTTTTCCAGAATCTTCTAGACCCAAAGGGGATGAGTAACCAAGGGGTGTTTCTTCCTGCAGGCTCCAACTCTCCCTGGGCCACTTCCCTGCACAGATTAAAACACTCAGGCCTGCACAACAGTCAGGCCTGACTAAATTTGCCTCTCCTAGCAAAAATCGATCACAAAAGCACCTATTCACTATGGGGGCGCTACACATATTTTACATTATGCAAAAAAACAAATTTAAAAAATATACATAAATAAACAAAAACAAATAAGCTTACATTGGCATATAAAAAATATAAAAACATATTTTTTCCAAAAATAACATAAATAGAACTACATACAGAAACATAATTTTATTATCAGTAAACTACTAAATTATGCAAAACACAACCCTACCTCAACCTAAACACACTCTCAGGCTAAGAAACAATTAAACATTAAACCCATGCATGCAGCCTTTTTCCGAAAAATTGATCTTATAAAAATCTAGGGGACATGAAAGGATACAAAGAAAAGCCGCACACCCAGAGACTGACAGACAGCAGCTACAAGGACCTGACATTCCTCCACACCTTTGTCCAGGCCTTCTGCTGCCACCCATCATTCTCAAATCTTCCCAACCTCATCCAGAATGTTGTGCACTGCCACTTCTACAGGAAGGACGTTTTTCCATTGAAAACCTGACACTGTGCATTTCACGTGAAGTAACGGACTACTATGTTAACTAGAAAAAGTGTCTCAAAATAAAAATCCCTGTGAGTTTGAAAGGCCATTTTGTGTAACTCAAGCTGGAAAGGGATACCCAGAGCCCCACCCACCCACTTATAGACTTCCATATTGAAGGGGTACTGAAGCAAGAAATGGTCCATCGTCTCCTCCACCCCACCACACTTCACTCTTCGATAATCATGGTTCTCCACAGAGTGGTGCTTCAGGTAGCCCTTCACATACAGTCTGCCATGGAATGAGCACCAGGTCAAATCCTGAAACTTTAAAGGGATTCTCTCTAGATTCATTATACACAAACCCTCCCTAACAGGGCTTGGGCAATCCCTCCAGGCCAGTGGCTCACTAAAGGCAGATTCAACGACCCTCCTCTCTAGGGCCTTCCTAGGAAGAGACTTAATTTCCTCCGCCATCATTCGCCTCTGCCAGCATATTACCAAAATTATGATTCAAAAACATCAGAGAAAAGAAAAGAGTGTATCCTCTCTTGTGTACAACTGCTCCCAGCTACACTGCTTGCAGGCACTACCAGCCCTCCTGGCTGCTCTGAAGATCTCCCAGGCCAAGCATAAAAAAGGGTTAAGCACAACACTGTGCTTTAGAAAGCTTGCTACATGAGGTAGTCTCTCCCTTTGAAAACCCCTGGGTGTGCTGATGTACTCACTCTGTCCTCCTTGCTCCCACTGCTCTCAGGCAAGATTCCAAGTCAACCTGCTTAGCTAACGGAATCCTCCTGAGCCAGCCTGAGCCCAGCCTGGAGACCCCTCCTAGGCTACAGACAGCCTCCTCAGGACCCCACCCGACTCCCCTGCTAGCATGACTCATCCATATTTAAGGGCTGACACAACTTCCCTGCCAGGACATTCTACCTGGGGAGTGTGCAGATCAGCCCTCCTGGCCCCCAGCCCTTTAACCTCTAGAAGTTTCTCCAAACTTCTAGACCCAGATACCAGAGATCTGCCTGTATGAGTCATCCAGCCTGACTTGCAGTAAACCCTGACACAAATTCAGACTCATAGTTACCATAAGTCAAATACATTTGCCTTCACTGAACTAATAGCACACTAGAGGGTGCTACATTTACAATGAATGACACCCGGATGACTCAATGATACAAACTTGACAACCATGCGCACCACAATCCTGCAACTGGATCTGGCAACGGAATGCCAACACTGATCTATAACCCAATTACTTCAATATAAAGAAAATCTTAAATATAAAATAGAGTCCAGGGCCTAAAATCATAGCATATTCCTCCGTGTTGTCATGCTTTGCAGCACACAGGGCTACAGTATATCAGTGGTACTATTACTACTGTGTTATCAGAAGCCAATTTTAGTCATGGACTGTATTGTTTTCTAGTCCATAATACCCAATAGTCCATTCATCACAGATTATTAGAAATTATTATTCTACAGACATTTATGCATAACTTATTGTGTCTTTGGAAATCAGGTTCAGCTGACGAATGTGTGTTGCATGAAGAAATTAAGGTTGAGGAAGTGAGCAAATACTGTACCCATGATACAGCCTAGTCAGAGTGCTGAAAAAGTAAAAATCTCTAGAAATATTTTTCTGTAAAATAACAGCCTTACTTCCACTTCTCTATCTTATTTCTCATCTGTGTGAAGCTTAAAGCCATAGCTGCATTGTTTGGAAAATGTGAAATATTTACCCCAGTTTGATCCTTTATGTCCATCCTGGCAGCTGTAGAGTATACAGTACTTTGTGGCAATTAAGTTTAGGTTTAAAGTCAGAATTATATCCAAAACCAAAAATGTGATATATTGCATCTTACCAATCATTACATGTGGGAGCTACATTAGTTACCATTTTTTTGGCTTTTTTACTTCTGTTTTCACCTGGTAATCTGGCCAGTAACACATCCAGTATTACATTGCCTCCACTCTGGATATAGGTGCACATGGGCACCTTTGGACAGCAGCATTCTTAATCTGGAGGGAAGGGAGTGTCAGATGCACTAGCAGATTTAGATACGCTAACAAATCGAAGCTGAACTCCAGCTAACACTTTATAAGATGTTACAGCAAACATTTTTTTTTCCTTTTGGGATAAAGGTTTTACATAAATAAAAGCTGGTCATTTGTAAGCACTCCTGTCAGTAGTAAATGGTTTGTCTCAACGCTCTGTTACATCTGCAGGACAGCTTGTTCTATTGAAAAACAGGCTTACTAGCCAGTTCCCCAAGTGAAACTAAAAGAAAAAAATGCAGCCACCACATCTAAGAATTGGTAAGCTGCAATATAAAGGTTTGCTTATGGGTTTAATCAGGGCTTTTTTTCTGGCGTAACGTGCTGAAACACCATTCCGCCACCTATGCCAGACACAGACAGCAGGCATGAAGGGGTGGCTGCATAAGCTGGCGATTGTATATAGTTCCGGCTGCATCATGCCTAAAACAGTGGAGGGCAGAGTGATATCATCTGCACTCTGCCTCTCCCTGCAGACTGAATTTTTCCGCTGCAGCCTCTCTTGGATCCAGAGGTGGACTGACCATTTGGGCACTAGGGGTCAGTAGGGGGCCCCATGAGAGACTCAGTCCATCCCTCCTACCCATCCCTGCCAGTGGTTGATGTAGCGCTGGCAAAGGACCCATGTGCTGGCTGGGTTGAGAGAGTAATAATGCAGCCACAGAGGAGATTGCAGCGGCAGCTGCTCCGGCCACCTCTCCCCCTTGGGAGTTCAGCTGAGGAGCAGGGCCACAATCCCCATCCTCGCCATGTGGGACAGCCGGTGCTAAGCTGGAGGCGTGCTGGAAAGTGCAAAGCAGAGCGAACTGGTCTCAGAGCTGGTAGTAACCTGTGTGCAGCACAGCAGCAGGTTAGTGTGTGATGGTCAGCCCAATAGTTTAATATATCTCTAAGTTCTAGTATATACCTGCCAGACTCAGTGTTCCTGCCCAGTGCCGATCCATCAGGTGCTATTCTGTATTCCTACCCTATATCTAATAACCCTGATTTCTATATACACTGAGTGCACACTGATATCTGTACACTGAGTGCCACTTGGTGTACAGAGATCAGTATTGTAAATAGAGAATAGCACTTAGTGAGTGCTATTCCCTATAAATAACACTGACATCTGGCTAGGGAGCTGTCTATGCTGGATAGGGAGCTGTCTCTGCTGTATAGGGAGCTGTCTCTGTTGGATAGGGAGCTGTCTCTGCTGGATAGGGAGCTGTCTCTGCTGGATATGGAGCTGTCTCTTTGCTAGTTATGGGACTGTCTCTTTGTTGGTTATGGGGCTGTCTCTGCTGGATATGGGGCTGTCTCTTTGCTGGTCATGGGCCTGTCTGCTGGATATGGGGCTGTCTATTTGCTGGTTATGGGGCTGTCTCTGCTGGATATAGGGCTGTCTCGTTGTTGGTTATGGGGCTGTCTCTGCTGGATATGGGCCTGTCTATTTGCTGGTCATGGACCTGTCTGCTGAATATGGGGCTGTCTATTTGCTGGTTTTGGGACTGTCTCTGCTGGATATGGGGCTGTTTCTTTGCTGGTCATGGACCGGTCTGCTGGATATGAAGCTGTCTATTTGTTGGTTATGGGGCTGCCTCTGCTGGATATGGGGATGTCTCTTTGTTGGTTATGGGGCTGTCTCTTTGTTGGATATGGGGCTGTCTCTTTGTTGGATATGGGACTGTCTCTGCTGGATATGGAGCTGTCTATTTGCTGGATATGGGGCTGTCCATTTTCTGGTTATGGGGCTGTCCCTTTGCTGGTTATGGGGCTGTCTCTTTGCTGGTTATGGGGCCTTCTCTGCTGTATATGGAGCTGTCCCTGTGCTGTATGTGGAGCTGTCTCTTTGCTTGATATGGGGCTGTCTATTTGCTGGATATGGGGCTGTTTCTGCTTTATATGGAGCTGTCTCTTTACTTAATAGAGGACTGTCTCTTTGCTGGTTGTGGGGCTGTCTCTTTTTGGTTATGGGCCTGTCTCTGCTGTATATGGAGATGTCTCTTTGCTGAATAGGGGCTGTCTCTTTGCTGGTTATGGGGCTGTCTTTGTTATGGGCCGGTATCTGCTGTATATGGAGCTGTCTCTGCTGGATATGGGGCTGGTTATTTTCTGGTTATAGAGCTGTCTCTTGAGTGATATCAGGGTGTCTCTCTTCTGGATGTGGACTGGTTGAAATCATCTGGAAGTGCCTCTGAGTTTACTTTGGTAAGAGCTGTGTGTTTCTAATGTGTTGTGCATTTTACTACATTGCTTTTTATTAACAAATTTTATTCAAATTACTTGTCTAGCCCCTCAAATTATACCTGTTCTCTAAAGGGGGCAGTGCTAGGAGGGGCAGAGACAAGGGGCGGTTTTAGGGGTGGGTAGGGGGCAGAGACAGGCGTGGCCTAGGGGAGGGGTGAGTTCCTGCACCTTTTCTCGGGGAAAAGAAGCCCTGGGTTTAATACTTCTTTAACCGGTTCCCAACCGGCTCACGTACATTTACTGCCCCAGAGTGGCAGCGTTCCTCGAATTGCCGTCTATAAACGACACTCTGCAGGAGTGTGGCCGCGGCTCGGGTGGACTCGTTCTCTGCCGGAGAGTCGCGATTGCCTACCAGAGAAGAAAAACGGGGAACCGCCGATGTAAACGTGGTGTTTCCCTGCTCTGCCAGGCAGTATGTGAGAGCTCTACTGATCCCTGTCACTGGGATCAGTTAGATCTCTTATGCCCCTCGCAGCCCAGCCCCCCTCACTGTTAGAACACGTCTAGGGAACACAGTTAACCCCTAAATTGCCCCCTGCAGGTTCACCCCTTCACTGCTAATGACATTTATACAGTAATCAGTGGATATTTAAATTTCTGATCGCTGTATAAATGTCATTGGTCCCAAAAAAGTGTCAAAAATATCCAATATGTCCGCTGCAATATCACAGTCCCTATAAAAATCGCAGATTGCCGCCATTACTAGTAAAAAATAAAAAAATTGTAAAAGCGCCAGAAATGAATTTTCATGGTTTGTAAACACAGCAACTTTTGCGCAAACCAATCAATAAACGCTTATTGCGATATTTTTTTTTTTTTTTACCAAAAATATGAGGAAGAATATAAATCGGCCAAAACCAATGAATACATTTGTTTATATTTTTTTGGATATGTATTTTAGCAAAAGTAAAAAATATTGGTTTTTTTTGCAAAATTGTCACTCTTTTTTTGTTTATAGCAGTGGATCAGAAATGACGCAGAGGTGATCAAATACCACCAAAAGAAATCTCTATTTATGGGGGGAAAAAAGGACGCAAATTCCGTTTGGGTACAGCGTCACACGGCCGCGGAATTGTCAGTTAATGCGACACAGTGTCGAATCGCAAAAAGTGCTTTGGTCCTAGCGTGGGAGATCCTTCCAGTCCTTAAGTGGTTAAGGTCTGTTATCCCCATCACATTGCTGCAAAACATGCATGTTATAGTAACGCACAGTAGCGCACCAAGTGTATAAAGAATGCACTTGCACTACAGCAGACCACAGCATGCCATAATGCAGGATGTGAGTTGTGTTGCATTTCAGTAAAAAAAAAAAAAAACAAATCAATAAAACAGAAACACATTTTTTGCATGTGCCATAATGTGCAAACTCATTTCTTAACCCACCTTTGCCACCCTACAGCCTATACATATCCCCCTCACTTTTGCCCTCACAATATTACTGCAATATTACTGCACTTATCACCTCCTACTCATTCTGAGCCCACACAATGCCATCACCTACACTTCACTGTCCCAAACCCTGGTCCTCCTCCAGCTAACTCTTACCCCCAGAACTGGCAGTCTAGCTTCTCTGACAATAGCCATAACTCCCACTGTCTTATCTCAATTCCAAGAGTCAGCCCCCCCCCCTTATGTGTGCCCTCTGGAATGCCCGCTCTGTCTCCAACAAACTTGCCTCTGTCAATGACCTTTTCCTCTCCAACTTCCTCAATTTCCTTGCTATTACCAAAACCTGGCTCCAGGAATCTGACACTGCACCTCCAGCTGCCCTCTGCCATGGTGGCCTCCTCAAGACTCACTCACCAAGATCCAGCGTACAAAAAGGAGGCAGAGTTGGACTTCTCCTCTCACCAACAAGCACCTTCCAGGTTCTTCCTACGCCTCCCTCTCTCTCCCTCTGTTCTTTTGAAGTGCACTGCATTCATCTTTTTTTTCCAGTTTGTTTGAGGGTTACAGTAATTTACCGACCCCCTGGACCCGTGTCACCCTTTCTTGGCAACTTCTCTGCATGGCTACCCTATTTCCTCTCCTCTGAAGTAACTGCCATCATCCTTGGAGATGTTAACATTCCAGTCAATGCTAACACCTCAGCCACTTCCCAACTACTCAATTTAACCTCCTCCTTCAACCTAGCACAATGGACACAAACCAACACTCACTCCAGTGGCAACACTCTTGACCTTGTATTCTCCCACCTCTGCAATCCCTTCAACTTCTCTAACACCCTTTTTCCACTCTCTGATCACAACTAGTGTTGAGCGAACCCGGACTGTAACGTTCGGGTCCTTACCAAACTTTCGGGTGTCCGGGGCACGGACCCGGACCCTTCAAAAATTGTTCGGGTTCGGTCCGGGGTTCTGCTATTTTACTCCACGTGTTGAGAAGCTGCAGGGCAGCCAATCAACAAGCGTTTCACTGGTTTGCCCTTAGAAGCCATACCAAGCGAGTTGTGATCAACACTAGTCTCTCACCTTTTTCCCACAATCTCTTCAACTTCCCTAACGTCTCCACCCTCTTATGTTCCAGTTCTCACAACGGTGACCTCACTCACAACCAAACACAGGTAACACGATCCAACTTCCTCCTCCAATTTAACTCATCAACCCTTCACCGACTCCACAATCGTAACTGACCTTACAATTGTAGAGGTTCCTACTACCGTCAATGAAGTCTCCTCTCCTTTATCCCATCGGTACGTCTCTTCAACGGTTCTTTCCCACTGTGCCCAGGTCCCCCAGCCATTTAATGACATTGGGAGTTTGTT
>BLSH010415473.1:66448-79476 GCA_018402905.1 Glandirana rugosa | reverse complement strand
TGGCAAAGCTTTGTCAGCAGCCCGCCACAACAAACAGCACAACCAGCCGATAGACAAGGTCTTAGCAGGAGGCAGCATTTCAGCAACATTGTGCAAGAGTATGTGGGCACACGCCTACACGTACTGCCTGATGGGTCTGCCCCAATCAACTTCTGGGTCTCCAAATTGGCCACATGGCCTGAGCTTGCCCTTTATGCCTTGGAGGTGCTGGCCTGCCCTGCAGCCAGTGTATTGTCGGAACGTGTGTTTAGCACAGCAGGGGGCGTTATCACAGACAAGCGGAGCCGCTTGTCCACATCCAACGTGGACAAGCTTACCTTTATTAAAATGAATCAGGCATGGATCCCACAAGACTTGTCTGTACCTTGTGCAGAATAAACATTTAGACCGGACTCACACAGCCATTCATATACTTCTTTTTTTGAATAGGCCTCAATACAAAAAAAAAACCATGTTGGCTACCTCCTCCTACTCCTCTACCACCGCCACTTCCACCTACACTGCCACGGTCACGGCCTAGTCAACCTCTAGGCTCCTACTCCACATCTACCCCCCTTCCCATTTTCTTATTTGATTTTAATTTATTTTCCCTATCCCCATTTTTTTGTAGGGCACTTGCCCTAGTTTGAAGATGATTTTAGAACAGTTATATGGCTTCTACCGTTAATTAATACTTTTCAGACAGAGTTTGAAGATGATCCACATTCACCTCCATTTTTGCATTTTTTATGTTTTTATTTTTTTTTAAATATTTAAAGTTATTTCCCTGTCCCCATTTTTTTTGTAGGGCACTTGCCCTACCCCTACCCCCATTTTACGTCCTTTTGCAGCCCTCTAGGGCTTTCCAGGACTTTGTTACAGCCATTTTTGTGCCTAAAAGTTTGGGTCCCCATTGATTTCAATGGGGTTCGTTGTCCGTGCGATCGTTCGGGTTCCGTCCGGACCCGGACCCGGACTTTGTCCCGAAGTTCGGCCGGACCAGCAGAACCCGAACTTCCAGAGGTTCACCCAACTCTAATCACAACCTCATCAGTTTCACACTCTCCCTGTCTCCTACCTCCCATGCCGCCAACCTGCAAACAGTTACCCGCAGGGACCTTTGCCAACTCAACCCTTCCCTTTTTCATTTTGCTACTGATTGCCTTTATGATAAAATCATTCCCCTGTCCTGCCCAGAACTGGCCACTTCTGTTTAAAACAACATATTGTCATCCTCCCTGGACACACTTGCCCCCATCTCTACACACAGAACCAGGCCTCGCCTGCTACAACTCTGGCAAACAGATAACACCAGAAGTCTCAAGAAACGCAACCATGCTTTTGAGCAAGTATGGCGTAAAACTAAATCCCTACAAGACTTCACCCCCTACAAATCTGCCTATCTGAAATACAACACATTGACACAATTTGTGATGAGAGATCCTGCATCCAGCTTTCTCCATCAACCAACACACCAAGTCCAACACCCCACTCAACACTTTCTGCCTTCAATCCTGTTAGCTCTGAGGAAGTTGCCAAACTCCTTTCCACAGCCCACCCCACCACCTGTCCCCTGGACCCTGTCCCCACGCAACTACTACGACCACCCACCTGCTCTGTCCTAAACTCTCTAAACCCACATCTTCAACCTCTCCCTCTCTTCTGGCACCTTTCCCTCTCCATTCAATCATGCACTGGTTACCCCATACTTAAAAACCCTCACTGAACCCCACCTGTTTGAATAACGTAAGACCCATTTCCCTGCTCCCGTTTGCCTCCAAGCTTCTTGAACGCCTTGTCCACAACCGTATGAGTTGCTACTTCACTGACAACCACCTTCTCGATCCCCTACAATCCGGCTTCTGCCCACAACATTCAACTGAAACTGCCCTACTAAAACTCACCAAGGACCTACTAATTGTTAAAACCAATGGCCAGTACTCCGTACTCATACTCTTAGACCTTTCTGATGCCTTTGAGACAGTTGACCACCCACTCCTCCTCAATAAACTCCGACCTCTCCTTCAGCCTCCACATCCAATCACTGGCTAAATCTTGCCGCCTTAACCTCTGCAACATCTCCAGAATTTAGTGTTTTGCACTTAGATTAAGGGTTAACCACTTAACCACTCCGGGAGGATTTACCCCCTTAATGAACAGGCCATTTTTTGCGGTATAGCACTGCGTGGATTTAACCGACAATTGCGCGGTCATGCGATGCTGTACTCAAACAAAATTGATGTCCTTTTTTTCCCACAAATAGAGCTTTCTTTTGGTGATATTTGATCACCTCTGTGGTTTTTATTTTTGCACTATAAACAAAAAAAAAGACTGACAATTTTGAAAAAAAAACACAATATTTTTTACTTTTTGCTATAATAAATATCCCAAAAGTTTTTTTAAACAACAATATTTTTCATCAGTTTAGGCCAATATGTATTCTTCAAAATATTTTTGGTAACAAAAATCGCAATAGGCATATTTTGATTAGTTTGCACAAAAGTTATAGCTTCTACAAAATAGGGGATATATTTATGGCATTTTTATTATTAATTTTTTTTTTATTAGTAATGGTGGTGATCAGCGATTTTTTAATGGGACTGTGAAATTGCAGCGGACAGATCGGACACTTTTGACACTTTTTTGAGACCAGTGACATTATACAGTGATCAGAGCTAAAAATAGCTACTGATCACTGTATAAATGACATTGGCAGGGAAGGGGTTAACACTAGGGGGAGAAGGGGTTAAGTGTTCCTTAGGGAGGTGCTTCCAACTGTGGGGGGAGTGGACTGACTATGAACAGAGAGAGATTGCTGTTCCTGATCACTAGGAACAGACGATCTCTCTCTACTCAGCTGTCAGAACTGGGATCTGTTTGTTTACATTGACAGATCCCCATTCTGGCTCTCTGTGGAGTGATCGCTGGTGTTCGGCGGACATTGCGGCCGCCAGCCACTCGCATCGCCCCCGGCGGCATGCGCATGCCTGCTAAAGCTGTTAAAGGGACCGACGTACAGCTACAGCGATTCGCGCAGGGGAGCCAACCTGCCGCAGTATAATGACAGCCGCTGGTCAGCAAGTGGTTAAACTGAAGTAAAAGAAAAGGTTTAGCTTTTGCGGTTCATTTACATTTTGGGGCTAGTCGGGAAAAGATAACCTGTTTACTTGGTATTTGGATTGCAGCAGATTTGCTGCAAAACTGTATGTACTAATAATAATACAAGAAAGAAGGTGCTGTTGTAATATACCCGTTGATGAGAAGTTAGTCACACAGAAACATCTGCAGTACAGAAATAATTCTTTTCCTGATGAGTGCTGAAATGACGATTTCTGAGGGAAATGCACTTTGCATATTATTACTTTCCCATGGACTGCCCTTTTCTGTTAATGCAGGTGCAGCCCTGGAATGGAAAAAAGTGCCTAGCATTTTTTAAACTTTGTTCTCAGTTCTATTTCATTTCAGTAACTATTAACATTTTCTTATTATAAATGTTCTGTTGAGAGATGGTGGTAATCTGTGCCATTGGCAAAAGAATAGTGTTTGTTTGGTAAACAAAGCTCATATATTAGAGTCTATTTTTACTGTAAGGTAGAGATTAGTTCTGATGACCTTTACTGGTTCATGAAAGGTGCGTATTGATGTGTGCTTTACAATGGATACAAAGCCCAACTAAACAGACCTAAAATCCCCGTCTTTAACAGCTTTTAGTATCTATTGATGGTTAAATACTAAAAGGCCAGTAGAGTAGGGTGACCAGACAAGGGACAGTCCCTGGATTGAGGACACTGTCCCTGGACCAAGTCTGTCCCCGGTTTTGTCCCCGGATTGGATTTGAACAGGGGCCTGGGCAATTTCAAAGACAGGCAAAAATTAAAATTCTGAATTACACACGCCGGCTCCACTGCTCCTACTAGCTTCGGGGGATGTATTTTTCCATTATCTGTGGCCCTTTCTGATGATCATGTGCTGGTCAGAGCAGAGGGACTATGTCTTCCATTTTCGGCACATGCCCATGCCGCTCCCGCTTGCATGTTCTTTTGCCTTTGCTCAAGTCCCGGCCAGCTGCCTGCCTGCCCTCCTCATTGCCTTCACCGACGGAGTGATTTTCCTCAGCTCAGCTCTGCTCCCCACCCAGTAGAAGTCGGGGCACGGAGAGTGAGACTTGAGAGGCTGTGAGGCGGCTCAGGCAGAAGCAGTGACAGGCAGAGAGAGACAGCTGAGCTCCAGCAGCAGGAACAGAAGGGAAGTGGATCCGATTGTGGGGCTGCCAGGGCCTTCAAGGCTTCAACACCGGTGTGCTTTGGGGGTGTCTGTGAATAGACTACATGGCACTGTGTCTGTCTCTTTGGCATAATGGAAGGAATCATAACACACAGGCAGCAGGCACTCTATCATGGCTCTGGCTGGCAGTGCACTGTCACAGTGTCACATAACATGGCTGCTGAGTGCTGACTTTGTTAACTTATTGTTCATAAGAATCAGCACCCAGCAGCCATGTCATGTGACACTGTGACAGTACAATGTTAGCTGGAGCCATGATAGAGTGCCTGCTGCCCGTGTCTTATCATAATGCTGATGATCTTACGTGATCCTGCATTTCTGGGTATCAGATCTGATCAGTGGGACTCCATGTCTGTCGGTACCTGCCGATTCTGTACAGAGGCAGAACAGCGCACTGCCTGTGTAAACAAAGCAGATCACTGTTTTGTCAGTCTTGAAGACATTGATCCTGTGTTCCTGCAAAGCAGGGACAGAGATCTATGTCTTCCATTAGTAAAAGCTCCTCCCCCACAGTGAGAAAACACTGGTTAGAAACACATTTAACTCTTTGATCGCCCCTAATAATAACCCCTTCCCATCCAGTGTCATTAGTACAGTGACAGTGCATATTTTTCAAACTGAACACTGTATTAGTGTCGCTGGTTCCCACAAAGTGTCAAAAGTGTCAATTGGTGTCCAATTCGTACTCCGCAATATCGCAGTCCCGCTATAAGTCGCTGATTGCCACAATTACTAGTAAAAAAAAAATATGTATATGTATATTAATTTTAAAAATCTGGCCAGCTTACAGTAGAGGCATTCTTAGGATGTTAATAGATCTAAGGCATCCTTGGGCACACTAAAGAGATAAAAAGTACTTTGCACAAAGCACACAGTGCTGAAAGTGTGTGCAGCCACATTGTGATACACTATGAACATGGATTAAAGCGGTATTAAACCCAAAAGCAAACATCTATTATTATTGCAGCTTACCAATTCTTAGAAGTTTCTTTTCTAAGCATTCCTTCCTTTATTTTCACCTGGTGATCCAGCCAGTAGGCTTTTTTCAACAGAACAAGTCCTCTAGATGTAGCAGAGGGATGAGACAAACCATTTACCACTGACAGGGGTGCTTACAATTTCCAGCTTTTATGTATTTATGTAAAACCTGTATCCCAAAAGGAACTGCTTAAAAAGTGCCAGCTGGAGTTTGGCTTCAATTTTCTTAGTGTATCTAAATCTGCTAGTTCATCTAACCCTGCCCCCTTCCAACCCCAGATTAGCAATGTTGCCGTCCAAAGGTGTTTTTGTTGCTCCTTCATCCCAGGGCCAGATCTAGCCTGTCTGATATGGGGGTGCAAGGGTGTGAGGTCAGTAGGGTCTACAGAGGCCATTAGTTTGTAGGACAATGTACAGTGGGTTATCAGAGCAGAGGACAGTGTACAAGGGATCAGCAGAGGACAAGGGTCAACAGGGCATATGACAGGGGTCAGCAGCGTGAAGAAAAAGTTCTATCTAGTCAGCAGAACGGAGGTCAGGGGTCAGCAGGGCAGAGTAAAGGGGTTCAGCAGAGAAGAGGAGAGCACTCAGCAGATCTCCTCCTCCCATCCCCACACTGCACACAACCTGGGTACTCAGTCAGAGCTCCTCCACCACAGCATGCAGTTGAGATCAGATTCCTTTACAGACAGCATCCATCTGCATATTGTGTAGCTGGCTACTGCAGCTGCCATTCAGATTGGGGAATTTCACAGGTCAGATTTGAAACACCGTCAGCTACACATTGTGCAGATTGAAGCTGTGTCTGTTAGGCCCCTTTCACATGGACGGATAGAATCAGCTGTTCTGCCGTTGCTAAATGCAAGTCAGATAACCAGAGGTTAAAGCACAACGATTACTTGCATTTGTTACATTCCGATTAGCCACGGATACATACTGCTACGTTTAGCTGCGGTGGAAACATTGTTAACATTCTTGACATTTCTGAAGTGCTTCCTATTGATTTTCTATGCTTGTTGCCGTTGCTATCCGTAGCTGACACAGTTTACCTGCAGATTCGTGCAGATACGTGCGGTTAGCTCCATAACATCGTTCCTGGACACATTCCAATCCATTTTTTCTAATCGTTCTAAATCGTCTGTAATAAAACCGTTGCTAAATGCAGAGTGTGAAAGGGGCCATAGGAAAGCATTGTCACAGTAAAGCTGCGGTAGATAACTTCATCTATCCGCAGCTAAAAGCTGAATTCTATCCGTTCGCGTGAAAGGGGCCTAAGGAAATCCAATCTCTGATCCGATCAAAAGTGAGTACACCCCTTACATGTTTGTAAATATTTTATTTCTTCTTTTCATGTGATAACACTGAAGAAATTACACTTTGCTACAATGTAAAGTAGTAAGTGTACAGCTTCTATAACCATGTAAATTTGCTGTCCCCTCAAAATAAGTCAACACACAGCCATTAATGTCTAAACCGCTGGCAACAAAAGTGAATACACCCCTAAGTGAAAATGTCCAAATTGGGCCCAAAGTGTCAATATTTTGTATGGCCACCATTATTTTCCAGCACTGCCTTAACCCTCTTGGGCATGGAGTTCACCAGAGCTTAACAGGTTGCCACTCTTCCACTCCTCCATTACGACATCACAGAGCTGGTGGATGTGAGAGACATTGCGCTCCTCCACCTTCCGTTTGAGGATGCCCCACAGATGCTCAATTGGGTTTAGATGCTTGCCCAGTAGATCACCTTTACCCTCAGCTTCTTTAGCAAGGCAGTGGTTTTCTTGCTGGTGTGTTTGAGGTTGTTATCATGTTGCAATACTGCCCTGCGGCCCAGTCTCCACAGGGAGGGATCATGCTCTGCTTTCAGTATGTCACAGTACATGTTGGCATTCATGGTTCCCTCAATGAACTGTAGCTCCCCAGTGCTGGCAGCACTCATGCAGCCCCAGACCATGACACTCCCACCACCGTGCTTAACTGTAGGCAAGACACACTTGTCTTTGTACTTGGTTGCCGCCACAGATGCTTGACACCATCTGAACCAGATAAGTTTATCTTGATCTCATTAGACCACAGGACATGGTTCCAGTAATCCATGTCCTTAGTCTGCTTGTCTTCAGCAAACTGTTTGCAGGCTTTCTTGTGCATCATCTTTAAAAGAGGCTTCCTTCTGGGACGACAGCCATGCAGACCAATTTGATGCAGTGTGTGGTGTATGGTCTGAGCACTGACAGGCTGACCCCCCACCCCTTCAACCTCTGCAGCAATGCTGGCAGCACTCATATGTCTATTTCCCAAAAACAACCTCTGAATATGACGTTGAGCACGTGCACTCAACTTCTTTGGTCGACCATGGCGAGGCCTTTTCTGAGTGGAACCTGTCCTGTTAAACCGCTGTATGGTCTTGGCCACCACGCTGCAGCTCAGTTTCTGGGTCTTGGCAATCTTCATATAGCCTAAGCCATCTTTATTTAGAGCACCAAATATTTATTTCAGATCCTCAGAGAGTTCTTTTCCATGAGGTGCCATGTTGAACTTCCGGTGATCAGTATGAGAGAGTGAGAGCGATGACACCAAATTTAGCACACCTCCCCATTCAACACTTGTAACACTAATGAGTCACATGACACCGGGGAGGGAAAATGGCTCATTGGGCCCAATTTGGAGATTTTCACTTTGGGGTGTACTCACTTTTGTTGCCAGCGGTGTAGACATTAATGGCTGTGTGTTGAGTTATTTTGAGGGGACAGCAAATTAACACTGTTATACAAGCTGTACACTCACTACATTGTAGCAAAGTGTCATATCTTCAGTGTTGTCACATGAAAAGATAGAATAAAATATTTACAAAAATCTCTCCCCCATAAAAAAACAGCACTGATCAGCACGCTCACCCCCTAAGTATAAATTTCCTCACAAGCCAAAATTCTCCCCAAACAATGCAATAATTCCCCCTCCTCCCAGTCCAAATTCCCCCTCTCAGCACAATCCCTCCACATTACAATATCTTTCACGGATGGGAGCAGTGTCACCAGTGCAGACTGGATGATCCAAAGCAGTAGTAGTCATAGTCCTCAGGGCCCTGAGAGAATGCAATCATATGCTTGTAAACCAACTGCTGTATTTCTGTTAACCACTTAACGGAAGGATTTCCCATGTTAGGACCAGAGCACTTTTTGTGATTCGGCACTGTGTTGCTTTAACTGACAATTGCGCGGTCATGTGACGCTGTACCCAAACAAGCTATTGCATCCTTTTTTCCCCACAAATAGTGCTTTCTTTTGGTTGTATTTGATCGCCTCTGCGTCATTTCTGATCACCGCTATAAACAAAAAAAAAAAACAGCGACAATTTTACAAAAAAAAACAATATTTCTTACTTTTTGCTAAAGTACAAATCCAAAAAAAATATGTAAAAAAACAAATGTATTCATCAGTTTTGGCCGATATATATTCTACCTCATATTTGTGGTGAAAAAAAAAATTGCAATCGGCGTTTATTGATTGGTTTGCGCAAAAGTTGCCGCGTTTACAAACCATGAGAATTCATTTCTAGCGTTTTTACAGATTTTTTTTTTTTTTTTACTAGTAATGGCAGCGATCTGCGATTTTTATCGGGACTGCGATATTGCAACATTTTTGACACTTTTTTGGGGACCAATGACATTTATACAGCGATCAGAAATTGAAATATCCACTGATTACTGTATAAATGTCATCAGTAGTGAAGGGGTTAACCTGAAGGGGGCAGGGAAGGGGTTAACTGTGTTCCCTAGGTGTGTTCTAACTGTGAGGTGGCTGGGCTGGCAGGGGCATCAGAGATCTAACTGATCCCAAGTACATGACATGCCGCTTGTCAGAACGGGAAACCACCGTGTTTACATAGGCGGTTCCCAGTTTTGGCTCTGTGACAGGGCATCACGAGTCGCCAGCGGACATCGAGTCTGCCCGATCCGCGGACCCTAAAGTGACGACTATAAATGGTGATTCGCGGGACAGAGCCATGCTGTCGCCACTTATAGTACGGCGGTTGGCAAGTGGTTAATTGATCAGGAGTCATTTTTTCAACTGGAAGTTCGAGTTGTCCTGGGAATCAGGCAAAGCAGATTGCAAAGAAGCACATGCAGCTTCCACTCCAGGGCAAGGATCAGTGATGCAGTTTTTATGTACTGTATACACGTCTGCAATAGCCAAGTCAGTGGGTACGTGGAGAAGGACAGACCCCAGGTTAACAAGTTGCACCAATACTTGTCCCTGCTGGACAAAGTCCTGGCTATTAACCGTTCACCTTTTAGTTCTAGATTGCGCTGTGTTTCTACCATCACAGTGGCTCCTTCTACGTGCCTTCTAGCCACCACAGGAAGGGGGCACACCAGCTCTTGACGGGGTTGTATAGTAACCTGCGCATGTGCAGGAAGGTGGATGACCCCAACTTTCTCTGTATATTTGTGACATGATATCTGAACAGCCTGAACAAGCATTAATCAGATTCTGTAGCTGGGTTTCTGGCCATTTAGACCCCTGTGTAGAAGCTCCTGAAGAAGGAGGGTTAAGTCCAGCTCCTTCAGGGCATTCATGCCCAACATCACTGGAATATACGGGAAGGAAGTATCACGGGTCACCACCACCCCTACATGGGAGAGAGTCTGTCCATAGACCTTTATGGACATCCAGGTGACCCCTGCTACCGGAATAGGCAGGTTTTTTGCAGCTTTCAGATTTAGCCAGGAAGAATCTTGAGTTGGGGTGTTGCCAAAATGGTGCTAGTAGAAGTGAGATGCCATGGTAGTGACCTCTGATCCAGTGTCCACCAAACAGCTGGCCGTTGAAAGTCACAGTTACTACTGGCCATGTGGATATCATGATAGGATCTCGTTGGGGCTGTGAATAAACGCTTCCCGTGAGCTGCCCCTCTGCCACGGGAACCTCTAGTTTAAAGGATGCTGTTTGGCAATCTTTTCTCCCTTTCCAGCACAGTTTCTGGAAATGTGGCCTAACCGTCCACACTGCCAGCACCTGCGATCTGTATCCGGGTTCCTCCAGAGTGGGCTGCGTGTAGCACTAGGTTGGGTATACCCACTTCGAGTAGCTGGCTTTTCCTGTTTGAGGGAGGTCACAAAATCAGCTAGGTCCTTTACAACTCTTTCTATTGAGGACAACACGACAACTGGGTTTGTTGAGGGGCATTGAGCAGTCACTTCCTTGAGCTCTAACGGCCACCCGACTCCATGAGCAAAGGTAACCTGGCTTCTGGCAATAGCCTGTTCAGTTCAGCTATAGGAGTACTCTGACCATACCAGCTCTCCAGACGAACCACAATAGCTGTCCTAACAGAAAATGGTGGACAAAATCTTGAGAGAACTTGGTACCAATCAGAACATGAGGCTTCCTCAAGATGGCTGGTGGAGATAAGTTCTGAGAACAGTTACAGCCTCAACAGGATTTCACAAAACAGCAGAAAAACACAAACACATTCTGAATATAACATGACATTTCTGCATGAGAAAGAGTAAGTATGATACAATTGTAGTCCTACTTCTCCTCTCAGCCAGCAAGAATGACCTGTCACAGTTACCTGTATGTGAAGAGGCTACCTACATGCCCTGACTCTTAATGGTATGACCCAACTGCTGCTTTGCTCTGCACAGTCCATTTGCCCTCTACTACCTCTGCGTGCAGAACTTCTGCCTCCACCTCTACCTGCCTGACATCTTTTAACAAAAGGAATGCCTACATTTAGTGGCAGCTATGGAAATAGGTGAGATAAAAATGTAGTGCTTGTTAGGAGTGTGAGTCAGTCTCACACTTCACCTCCGCATCTTGTCCACTCTCAGCCATACTTGCATCTTCAATGTCGGGCAATGGGGACAGTATCTATTCTATGACGATTGGCTGGCAGAGGCAGGCCTGTGCTGGGTGCCCTCTGCTCAACCGTGTATTTTTACAGCCTCCTAACTACAAATGTAAACTAAGCCTTTGTGGTCAGTGGAGTGTTCATTTACATTGGTGGTCAGTTGCGAAGTGTCCTATTACAGTGGTCAGTAAGGAAGTGCCCTGGCTGTTAGTTTTTAGTTACCTTCTGGTCCTTTGCTACTGCTGCTCCTGCTCAGTGAATTATTGGACAACCCATAATGCAGTGCATAGCCAGCAGACTAACAACAGCCAATAAAAGTAAAGGGTAGAGGATGGATAACCCAGACCCCTTTTTATAAAAATGTGGGTTCACAGCAGCCATTGTGCTGTTTTGGAGTTATTGTGTCAGAGTTGAAAAGCAGAATATGGAAAGATTAGTGTAGGCCAATCACTTGAAGAAGACTTGGACCCTAACTGAATGATATTTATTTAGCTAAATGCTATGCATCTTAACCTCTTGCAAACCAGCCACTGTACATATACATATATATGTATAATTCCCGCGCTCACCTCTAAACTTAATATATAAATTATGGTAGGTAATAAAACCACAAAATCTGGAATGTGTCTAGAATAAATGAATGATATTGGCAGCACGCACAACAAACAAGATCAGTTTGTAACAACCTCCTTATATCTCTTGAGCCTATTTTCCACCTGAGTTTGGTAAGCATATATCCCATTACCACCGGTGGATGCATGTTCTGATGTCTGCATTGTTTTTCTCCCCCAGATACACCTCAGAGAATACGTTTTCTATGTGGGCCATTTTTCACAGTGGTTAATTTGAATTTGGACATTTATCCTATAGAGATTACGTTTTCTATGTGGGCCATTTTTCACAGTGGTTAATTTGAATTTGGACATTTATCCTATTGGCGCTGCTACATTATATATTACTGTGCACTGTACATATACAGCCAGTCTGCTCTCCTATTCTGGAACATCCTTCAGGAACTGGGGTCTTGTGTGCACAGCTGCATGCATACAGTCCTTGTACACAGTGGATCACAGGTAAAAGATACAGAGCCAATGGGAGAAATCCAGTGATTGCTGTGAACATTTACAGCATCACAGAATATAAACACAGGCTGCAGCTTGCAGCAATGTGTCACATATTGGCCGGTGATCAGGATGCAGAGTTTGCTCTCAAACACTGATTGGTGTATGAGAAGAAAGAAAGTCTTCTGACCATAAGTGATGAGCCAAACTGTTTCGGTTGGCAAGGGTTCAGCAAACTGTGTGCTATTTCTTTCTTTTTGGCAGAAGATGTCTTTTGCCTGCAATTTAAACTTCCATCTTTCTTTTTGTGAATGTAATTTTCACTGTAGCACACCCTACAGCGGGAATGAAAAAAAAAAAACTCATAAATTCCCCTCCAAAATACAGTTGTGTTCAAAATTATTCAACCCCCACTGAAATTGATTGTTTTGGTCGGTTGACATTGATTATGATCATTCAGTCATCCTGCTTACAATTAAATCAAAGAGGCACAGTTACAGTTGGCTGGTTTTGTTAGTTAAAGTCACCCCCAACTTATTAAAACTTGTGTTGACATAAAACCTCCCCTTAAATACTCAAAAAAAAAAAAGTAAGGGCGACATCCCACACGATGTCACTTTTAATGTAAGTGTTTTTCTTTCTACCTTCAAATTTAACGTCCGTTTTCTGTAGAAGACGGTTTTTCTTTCTTTATCGTGTGTCAAACGACTTGGGAACGGTTGGCTTTGTCAAACCGAGTAGTGAATACCAGTCTTCTGAAAGAAAGAAGAGTATGTGGTTAGTCACAAACTCTCGTTTGAGACGTAGGACTAGTGGCCGGTTATACACTGTGTAACGACGTTCGACGTCGGACACAAATATAAGACACTAC
>BLSH010415473.1:51835-65785 GCA_018402905.1 Glandirana rugosa | reverse complement strand
TCTTGGTATGTTTAACATCTTTGCAATCTTCTTATAGCCATTGCCCTTCCTGTGAAGAGTAATCACCTGTTCTCTTGTCTTCCTGGACCATTCTCTTGACCTCACCATGTTTGTAACCACACCAGTAAATGTCTAGGAGGAGCTGAGTATCACAGTCATTTTAAAGCTGCCTAATTGGTGCTTATTAGGCTTTATTGCTGCTCCCTGATATCCACAGGTGTTTTCAATGCCTGATTGAAAACACTTAATTGAACCTCTGTTCTTCAGAGTGGTAGTCTTTAAGGGGTTGAATAATTATGTCAATGAAGAATTCACAAAAGAAACATTTACTACTGTATTACAAAACTAATTGATGTCATTTTAGTTGCATATGGTTCTTTAAGAAGTCCTTGTAGGATTTCATTCAGAATACAATTACAAATGTACACTAAATTCCCTAAAACCATTTACAGCATTGGGGGTTGAATAATTTTGAACACAACTGTACATACCAGACACTTTGAGTTGAAATGGATTTAAGGGGGCACCTCAACAAAAAAAAAAGTAAACCCCCCCAAAAAAATCTATATCAGTGCTTCAATCCAAGCATATAGCCTGCCATGGAAAGGTGGGGGGGGCGGGTGTGGACACCCTCCCCCCAAACCATACTAGACCGCTTGCCCCCTCGCAAAACACTTTGTCCCCATGTTGATGAAGACAAGGGTCTAACAGGGGTTTTTGGGTCTGCAACAGGTGGACTTATTGGAACCTGGCCCACTTAGCAAAAGGGGACACTCGAATACTGCCCCCCCCCCATGTAAATGAGTATAAGTGTCCTTAGTACCCCAACTCATTAGCAAAAAAAAGTTGATAAGTTATTTTTTTAAATTAAAATTCCACAAAAAATATCATGTAATGTAAATCTAAATCCATTGTCATTCACATATCCAGTGATGTAGATCCATGTCAATCATGATGCCCGATGGCCGATAACCTGCCAAATAAGGAAAAATACACACCACCGCTAAGACATGGGCTGGTGACGTCACTGGTTGTTAAGGAGTCTGCTGTGCCTGCACCTGCCTGCATCCTTATCAACTATTGACTATGGCAAGATGTCATGTAAAATAGCGGTAGTAATATCGCTATTGTACATAATGTTTAGCTCCCGCTGAATGGATAAATGTTTGGGTGTCCATGCGAATGCCCAAACAGCCAAAGTTTGGTCCAATCTTGTGGACCGAACCTTGAGTTCATCCCAACTGACCACCAGCCAGCAAATACAAATATACCCCTCTAATGTCATTCACCCTATATATGTAAGTCCCATCCTGTCTCTGATCTGACCTGTATAATAACCCCTCACCTAACTTATCCTGCAAATCTGCACAATAAGGGCCCATTCACACCACTTGCAGTGCAGGAAACATGCATCTGCAGACCGAGTGAAGACCCACACCCTCATGCATCTAGTAAACACACACACGTTTGTGGCTACCAAGATGCATTGTACCCCATTACAATGCGGTTTGATGCAGCGCAATTTAAAAAAAACAGACCTGCCATACTTTTTGTGTGTTTCCTGTGTATATGGCAGCCCACTAAAATGAATGGACTATTGGAAACGTGCAAAAATAGGTGAACACACATTTTATGGTTTAAATTGGCCCCAACCCCTTGATCTTCATCTTCCCATTGTAATGTGCACTGTACATTTCCTCATTCACCTCCTGATTCCTCTGTGTATGACCTGTACATTTATTAAATCTAGTGTGCTTAATGTTTTAACACCCTCATGTTCCTTCATTTACAAAAAATTGGGGCAAGAAAGATCACCTTGGGTGTCTACTTTCCAAAATAGGGGCCATTTTGGAGGTGTTTGTACAGTCCTGGTTTTTTATTTGTTATGGAAAAAAGGTAAACTGATTTTTTAATTTAAATTTTTTTTATAGTTAAAAACAAAAAAAGCTGTGATTATTAATAACACCAAAGGAAACCTCTAAAAACAATATAGAAACTATACATTTAGGTACAATGTTGCAGTCAAGTTATCACAAAGTATTGCAGCACTGAAAAATGGGTAATAAAGGGATTGAAATATGACGGCGATTCGCACAGGCGCAGCTAGGGGGAGTGTGCCCGCGGCTCGGGCAGACCCGATGTCCGCCGGCGAGCCGCGATGAGCTGCTAGAGCCAAAGAGCGGGGAACAGCCGATGTAAACACAGCAGTTCCCCGCTCTGTCAATGGGGACATAAGAGATCTACTGATCCCTGTCACTGGGATCAGTTAGATCTCTTATGCCCATGGTAGCCCAGCCCCCCCACAGTTAGAACACGCCCAGGGAACACAGTTAACCCCTAGCTCTCCCCCTGCAGGTTAACCCCTTCACTGCCAATGACATTTACACAGTAATCAGTGGACATTTAAATTTCTGATTGCTGTATAAATGTCATTGGTCCCAAAAAGTGTAAAAAATGTCCGACATGTCTGCCCCAATATCGCAGTACTGCTAAAAATTGCAGATCGCTGCCATTACTAGTAAAAAATAAAAAAAATAAAAACCCCAGAAATTAATTCTCATCATCCATAAACGCCGCAACTTTTGGGCAAACCAATTAATAAATGCCAATTGCGATTTTTTTTGTACCAAAAATATGAGGAAGAATATAAATCGGCCAAATCTGATGAAAAAAAATGTTTTTTTATATTTTTGTTTTGTTTTGTTTTGGATTTGAATTTTAGCAAAAAGTAAGAAATATTGTTTTTTTTTGCAAAATTGTCGCTCTTTCTTTGTTTATAGCGGCGATCACAAATGACGCAGCGGTGATCAAATACCACCAAAAGAAAGCTCTATTTGTGGGAAAAAAGGACCTAAATTTAGTTTGGGTACAACGTCGCACGACAGCGCAATTGTCAGTTAAAGCGACGCAGTGCCGAATCGCAAAAAGTGCTCTGGTCCTAAAGTGGGAAATCCTTCCGGGGGTGAAGTGGTTAAAGTGGTTCTAAAGCCTAAACATGTTTTACCTTAAAGTAATACTAAAGTCTCAGTTTTTTTCCCATTTAAAAATAACAAACATGTCATACTTAGTGGTTTTGCACAGAGTAGCTCAGATCCTCCTCTTCTCGGGTCCCTCGCCGGCGCTCCTGGCTCCTCCCTCCTGCGGAGTGCCTCCACAGCAAGCAGCTTGCTATGGGGGCACCCGAGCCAAGCCGCTGCTCTGTCTGTCCATTCAGACACAGAGCTGTGGTTCAGCCCTGCCCCCTCTCTCTCCTCATTGGCTCACTGACTTCGATTGACAGCACCGGGAGCCAATGGCGCCGCGCTGCTTTCTCAGCCAATGAGGAGGGAGAGTCCCGGACAGATTAAACTCTCCTGCAATATCACCGGATCGAGATGGGCTCAGATAAATATTAGGGGGGCTGCTGCACACAGAAGTATTTTTATCTTAATGCATAGAATGCATTAAGATTAAAAAAAAATTCTTGCTTTTCAACCACTTTAATGCATTCCTTGCTTTAAGGTAAAAAATGTTTAGGTATCAGCATCCCGCCCTTACCCCCCTTTCACTTACCCGAGCCCTCATTCAATCCAGCATCGTGTACATCTTCAGCTCTTCCCTCCCCTCACTTCCGGGTCTCGCTGGATTTGCTGGGGCACCGGGAGCCATTGGCTCCCAGTGCTGTCAATCAAAGCCAATGACGAGGGAGCAATGGACGCAGCAGTGGGGCTCGTGAGAGAGCAAGGGAAAGCGGCTTCTCATGGGGGCACTGGACAGAGAAGAGGGGCTAAAGCCTGTTGGCAGTTGATGTCACAGACTCCCTCCAGACTATGGAGGGATTCTGACAATAATGTTGGGATCCACCCAGAGGCCTTACAGGCAGCTAGCCCAGCCTCCCAACTTGCCGCTGAGCCAGTCACTCCGACCCCACTTTCCTGCCCAACGATCCAGTGAGTGCTGGAGGGGCAAAGAAGACAGCCGGTGACTGACAGTTACCATTATCTGCTCAGTGAAGACCAAGAAATAAATGATCAGCAGTCACTTGATAATACAATCATGTAAATCATTAGGTTTTGCAAACTGATGAGATCACCCCAGTCTAGGTAATATCAGTTGAATATAATTTAAAGATTGCTTTTTAAATTTAGAAATGTTAGCTACAGGTTTATATTGTGATGTGTCGGGAATTTATTCCTATTTTGCATGGTCCATTTTTACAAGTGTAAGAACCAGTTTTTCCACTTTACCCTCCAGTAGAGAAGAGTAGTAGTGCTCGTTCACACACCTTGCATTTAGTGGAAAAGGAAGCTGCTCTGATTGTTCTTTGAACAAAGAATCTATTTATTTCCTACAGACTTTCTGCTTCACTTTACCTACGCTTTCATTTCATTTCAAAGCAGTTGCTGGTTTATTTAGCACATACAGTACCTGTAAATATAAAACTGAACTCCAGGCAAAAAGCTACAGTACACAGTTGATTGAGATATATATATATATATATATATATATATATATATATATATATATATATATATAGATAGCACCCCCATAGTGATAGGTACGTTTTGTAGTGAGTTTTTGCTAGGAGAGGCAAAATTTAGTCAGGCTTTTGATCTGAGCTGGGGAGTGACTCAGGGAATGGCTGGAGCAGAAGGAAGGAACACCCCTTGAAGTTTCCTCCCCCTTGAGCAGAGAAGGTTCTGGAAAGGGGGAATGAATGAGGAGGTGTCACTTCCTGATGTATAACAAGGAGCCCTGACCAATCTACAGTCTGGATTGGCAGGGGGCAGGCCTCCTTAAATATAGCCATCTGCCAGCAGGTGGGGAGGAGAAGTCGAGACTGAAATTGTGGAAGATGTAGCAGAGGTGCTGTGGAGGCCTCTACCTGGGAAGGAGCTCCCAGTCTGGGGGGGTGACCTTGAGGCCTGGAGACTTGGGTGCAGCAGGGAGTAAGAGAACAGCAGAGGTGCCACTGTGAACACTTTAAAGGATCCGCTGCAGTCGGTGAGTAACAGACCCTGGGAGCTGGAAAAGAAAGGCCGGAGCAGTCTGGGAGTGTAATAGTGGACAGTCTGTGGAAGCCTTGGGAGCCAGTCAGGGGAAGGAGTGTCACTGTGAGGAAAACAGGTCAGTGGGACCTAGAAGAGGATTGGGCATAGAGTTGTAGTCCATCAAAGGCCTGGCTAGCACCAACGTACTAAGCTACATTTTGAGGGGTCCAAGACCATGGCCTGTAACGGGGGGTCCAGAGGCCCTGCTGACAGTTTGCAGGCCTCATCATGTGCTAGCTGCGGTGAAGAGAAAGGAGTTATGTGAGCCTGATAAATTTCCCTTCAGGTCAGGAACTAAGTGATGTGTTGGAAAGAAGTGAAGGAGCAATAGTTTGCAGAAGAGATGTACTGGAGGGAGTAGAGTGTATATACTGTCATGTATATATGAGGTCCTGTAACCAATTCTTTGGGCATCCCACAGTCACCCCTTTTCCTCGTCCAAGTTAAATCTCCTAAATAAAACAAACAAAAACAAGAGCCAGCCTGTTCAGTGACACTTCGGATGTGTGAGTTATGGTGGGATTGAGGGTAGTTAAAAGGTGAATCACAACATCACAACTACCAGCCACTCCCAAGGGGGCACATGGCTATATATATATATATATATATATATATATATATATAGTGATGTTATGCAGGGTGAGATAGTAGACGGTCGATATCTGTCGCCTCACATGTGTTCACTTGGAGTGGACTAGAGAGAATCCGGCCCGGGTTTTGCCAGCCACCGTGGCAGAGCTGGTTCACTCAAATCCTCCTTCAAGTGCTTTAAATGACCAGGAAGTGAGCAAGGGTTTGCTCTACCCTGGGACTCAGAAACACTATTCTGAGAGAGCTACACATTGGAAATTGGTTGCTCAAGGACTCTAAAAGATTTTTTTTATTTATTATGACCTGCAAACTTTTCTAATAAACCTGGCAACCCGCCAGAATTTTAAGAAAGTTTGCCTGCACGCTGCCTTTTTCCCAGGAAAGGTGATTCCCATGAGCTAATCTCTCACACGTGGTGACTACTTCCAAAATGGAGGAGATGTTGAAAGTCTTGCTACAAGTGACTACAGCCCAGTGGAAGACCAACCTCCAGGTCGCACAAGCCTCTGCAGCACAGCGGGAGGAGAGTCGCTGACAACATGAAGCTCAGCAGTAGGGATAGGCAAACGGTTCGGCCCGAACAAATGGGTCGTTCGACTGTTTGTTCAGCCCCCCGAACCAACCAAGATGCATTGTGGCTCTGAACAGTGAATTTCAAGCCCTGATTGGCTGAAGCAGTGAAAGCTTCAGCCAATCAGGGCACAGAGCACTGTCAGAGTCATGATTGAACACTGTCATCATGACTTTATCCAATCATGGCTTATTCCCGCCCCACAGTATAAAAGTATTCTTTCAATGGCAGCTATTTTCAGTGTGATTTCAGTGTGGAGAGAGATTGAACAGGGTTCTGTTCAGTGCTATTAGTTAGTTAGTGTGCTATACTGTGCTATTGCGCTTAAATTGTCAGTGTAGAATATTAGTTTAGTGTCAGTCTAGGGATAGTGTGAGTGTAGTGAGAATCATCATTCAGTTTTGCATAGTGTGCAGCTAGAGTAGGGACAGCTCAAACAGTTTCAGTGTAGTGCAGTGAGACCGTGTTATTAATCTTTACATTAGTGTATAGCTAGGGTAGGGACAGTTCAGATAGTGTTCAGATAAGTGATGCATTTCGTAATTTTTTTAGTCCTCGTTGCCCAGGGCTGTCAGCTTCCACATCCCATTGGCAGCATCTCCATTACATGGTGGACGATTACCTCAGGGCCAAAACAGAGATGGACAGCTCTCCAGTTGACGATCCACTGGCTTACTGGGTCATGAGAATAGGCCACTGGCCAGAACTTGCTATTGAGTTGTTGGGCTGCCCTGCATCCAGCGTGCTTTCAGAATGGGCATTCAGTGCTGCAGGAGGTTTCGTTACTGATCATAGAACGCATCTGTCCACATACTCCGTGGACCGTTTGACTTTTACAAAAATGAATCCGTCCTGGATTACCAGATATGAAGCCCTTGATGCTGATGTCACTGATTAATTTTTTTTTTGGCAAAGTGGAATCTCTGCAGGACTTCAAGGCCACCTAGCTTTAAGGGTGTTCAATAATTTCTTCTGAAAGAATATTTTTGGTATAGGCTTCATGGGCACAATTAACGCCATTTACTTTTGTGTGCGTTACTGCCAGTTTAATGCCATTTACTTCTGTGTGCATTACTGCCAGTTTAATGCCATATAGTTCTGTGTGGGTTACTGCCAGTTTAATGTCATATAGTTCTGTGTGCGTTTCTGCCAGTTTAACACCATATAGTTTTTGCGTCACTGTACATTTGATGCATTATATTGCAGTATATTATAGTGTATCCGTGGAGTGTGTCTGTGTAGTGTGAGTAATCAAATTAAAGTGCACCAAACCCCACTTTACACTGATTAAAGTGCATCTACGTACAGATTACCAATTTGTCTTTACATTTGCTAATAAGCACCGCCCCTCCCTCCCAATAATGTCTGGGAGGATAACAAGGAGAGGCAGACGTTCCCTTGGCACTATAAGGGGGCAGCAACAAATGTGTCCACAGGCAAAGGTGGACATGGTGGTCAGTCCTCAGGCAGGGCATCATTTCCTCTGTTTAGTGAGTTTGCCAGTGCTATCCAGCCACAGCATGCAGAGGAGGTGGTGGACTGGCTTACTAAACCTTCCTCATCCTTCTCATCCTCTGTCATGCAAGCAGAGACAAGTGTGCAGTCCCCTGCACTTGCCAGAGTAGATAAGCCTGCCTCCTTGTCCACATCTATTCCTGCCATAGCCCCAACATCAGCCATGGAGGAGTCAGCTGAGTTATTTGACCACAGCGTCCTTGATGATGCCTAGCCATTACTGGATTCAGATGTTGGTCCTGAGGTTGAGGATGACAGGAACATGAGCCTAGAGAGAGGGGAGAACACTGGTAGACAAGTTGGCATTCATGTTCCCAAAGCCGCAGTGTATTGCCAAGTTGTCTCCAGTGGTAATGATGATGATGGAGATGATGATGATAATGATGATGATGAGGTCACTGATGCGACTTGGGTTCCAGATAGAGCAGAGGAGGAAACTGAAGGTGAGTCAGCACAACACCAAGGAGGGCAACATCAGGGGCGTGTCCAAGATGGCCACCGGAGCGGACGTGTAGGCAGCGAGCTCCGGCCTCATCTCCGACTTTTCTCCGGATACCCTGCAGGTACCTTGCTGGCAGACGTCTAGGAGGGAGCGGATCGCACTGTGAAGGGAAGAGGGGAATGAGAAAGGGATCACACTCCTCTGGCTCCCGTAAGTCCCAGCACAAGACACAGAAGACCCCGAAGGCCGCGGGCGTCGGGCTGTCCCCAGGCAAGGCTGTGAACATGGCGTCGCAGACCGAGGAGGACCCAGTCCTGGATGAGCAGACCAGATTTGCTGCCTTGATGCAAGCAATCACCACCTGTCAGTCTACCCTAACAGGTAAGATTGAGACCATGCAAATGGACATAGGCCTGATCAGGAGGGATATGGATGGCTTCAGGGCTAGACTGAATCCGAATGGCGCATGGGGGAGGCGGAGGACACCTTGCACGGCCAGGCCTCCTCTCTTAGAACCCCACAGACTAATATGAAAGCAATGGAGGTGCGTGCAGAGGACACAGAAAACAGAAATAGAAGGAATAATCTCTGCTTAGTGGGACTTCTGGAGGGCTCGAAGGGCCCGGACGCTGCGGCCTATACTGAACACCTGCTGCGCACCCTGCTGCCATGTGCTGCATTCTCGAACTGTTTTGTAGTGGAGAGGGCACATAGAGTACAAAATAACCAAAAATCAATCAGCGCTCTCAGATATTGTTATTGTAGCAGCTGAACACTTATAGGCAAATTCAAACAAATCCTACAGAGGCATAAAATAATGTAATGAGTGCAGCGCTAAAATTCAAAGTCTTAATATGAGACACCCTGTGTCAATGTGTCCATGCAATAAATAGAGATATCCAGTGCTCCAGTGTCAGTCCACCGTCACCATATATGCTAGCAGCTCACCTCCAAAATTTGGCTCTTGTTACAGGAGCCGACAAAAGCATAAATTCTCCATTTCAGAATATCCAAGACAGCAGGAAGATCACCATCAGTATAACCTCCATACCAAATGCAGGACACTTTCAATCTTGGGTTTTCAATCCCCTCATGTACTCCATAAGCACCTGATTAACATGGAGTGTTGACTTCCGAGACCAACTGCTGTCACGTTTTCACAACTGTTTTGTCCTTCAGGTGGAGTGGCGGTCTCCTGAGCGGGGACGGTGCATCTCCTCCTCTCCCTCGGCTCGCTCTGTCTTCTCTCCAGCAGGAAGGAAGAAGGGGCTTACAATCCCACTTGGTCGAGAGTTTCCTTATATCACGCAATGTAGATAAAACTCTGTCATCCGTATATCTCAGAATAAAGGCTCAGGATGGGGGAAGGGGAGCACAACTATTTTACAAATGGAGGGCTGATATCCCTACCTTGACCGAGGAGGACTGGGAGGAGGGAGTGAAACAATTTATACCCTTGATGATCTCTTTTTCATGTCATATGTCAGTGTCCGTTGATCCAACAGTTCTGGAGAGAGGTGGTTGGTGTAATAGCGACGCTAGGCGAATTACAGTTGGGCATGGATCTGCTTCTTGGCATCAGTGACACAATCACACAGGGTACCCATAAAAGGTTGTTTGTGTTTTACACAACCTTCTATGCCAGGCAATCTATTTTACTCAAGTGGAAGGACCCAGATCCTCCTACGCTTACTCAATGGAGATCAATGATTAATATGGTCCTCCCAGTATATAAACTTACATACATGAGCTGTAAATGCCCTAAAAATTTTGATAAAATCTGGGGACCTTGGGTGGCAGAATGAGTGACTGAGTTGCTTTAAGCATACAGGGGTGGTGAGCCAGCTAGAGGATCTCAAGTACAGTAACACCAGGTATGAACTATTCTACATCCAATGCTAGTGACCCCCACTCTCGAGAGTCCATCCTGTTTGTACTGCTGAAGCTCTTTTGAGAAGATTTGTAAGCTGACTAGGAAACTGACACTTTTCTAAACTGTAGTTACTTTGGTTGTTTCTGCTTTGCAACGTATAATACTGTCAACATGCAAACAGTGTAATGCAAATGTATGTACCATTCTAGTGACAAAATAAAAACTTTTCTGTTAAAAAAAGGAGGCCAACACCAAGAAAGAGTAGAGAGCAGCCACCCTATTCCATCACATTCTGTAGCTGTTGTCTCCCGGCCCACTTCCCAATGCTCAGCTGTCTGTACCTTTTTTGGCACATCTGCAGCACCACCTATCAGTGCCACATATCAGTGCCCAGCAGTGCCACCTATCAGTGCCCAGTGCCACCTATCAGTGCTGCCTATGAGTGCCCATCAGTGCCACATATCAGTGCCACCTATCAGTGCCCCTCAGTGTTGCTTATCAGTGCTGCCTATCAGTGTCCATCAGTGCTGCATATATGTGCCCCATCATCAGTGCAACTTTATCAGTGCCACCTCATCAGTGCCAATCAGTACTGCCTCATCAGTGCCCATCAGTGTAGCCTCATCAGTGCCCATCAGTGTAGCCACATCAGTGCCCATCAGGGAAGGAGAAAATGTACCTATACAAAGTTTTGTGACAGAAACAAAGAATTTTTTTTTTTTTTCAAAATTTTCGGTCTTTTTTTATTTGTAGCGCAAAAAATAAAAAACGCAGGGGTGATCAAATACCACAAAAAGAAATCTCTATTTGTGGGAACAAAATGATAAAAAGTTTGTTTGGGTGCAGCGTCGCAAGACCCTGCAATTCTCATTCAAAGTGCAACAGCACTGAAAGCTGAAAATTGGTCTGGGCGGGAAGTGTTCTAAGTGCATGATATTGAAGTGGTTAAATGAGTTTGATTATTGAGTGTGACTTCTTGGCTATTGAGCATATACTGTCAATAGTCTCATTTGCTGCAGGAAAATGTCCCTTAAGATGCTGTAAAAGTTTTTGTTTGAGCTGTAGAGTGACTCTGAACTAAGCGGTCCTTGAGAGATTTGGACCACTTTTACGTGATTTGCGGTTGCACTTCAATGCACTTGCTTACTGTAGAATCAGCCAGTAGCAAGGGCCAGTATTTACTAATTATTTGTTTTATTTGTCTGTGCTGTTTAGAATAAGTAGTGATGATTTTCACTGACTGGGGTTCCTGTTGATTTTTAGCTTTGTAAATTGAAGGCTTTTTTTTAGCTTGCTATGACTATAGCCTCTTTTGCGTAATCATCAGTATAAGAGGTTAGCTTCAATCTGAAAATCCTCATCCCTACTGCAATTCCTCCTCAATTGGGGATACTGACTGTATGGGATGATTTTTACTAGAGATATAGGGTGAGAACTAGAGGCATGTAAGATAGTATTGGCCACGGATGGCTTCCTGAACAGTGAGGTGCCTAGGGATCCATTCGGTTGAACAAAAATTTGGACGTCCAAAAAGGTAATCAACTGTTGGTCACATGACATAGTAAACTTCAAGTTATATTTATTCTGACCTAGAATGTCCATAAACTTAATTAGCTCCTGATGGGTGCCCGACCAGACCATCAGAATATCATCGATATAAGGATGGAAAGTGATGATACATTCCAGGCAGCAACCATTGTCCTCTCATGAAAATAACTCCCTCTCCCACCCTAAACCCCCCCAGGTACAGGTTGGCATACAATGGGGCACAAGGCGTCCCCATCGCAACTACCTGCACCAGGATGTATTGGGAGGGCCCAAACACAAAAACATTTCTGGTAAGAATAAACCTAAGGAGTACAAATGTATTGTACTGATAGGCAGAGTGGCCACGTTCACGTAATTGGTCAGCTATGACCCGAAGTCCTAGTTCATGTGGGATTGTGATATAAAGAGTCTCTACATCAATGGTCACTAGCCATGCATGTTTCAGGATGTGGAGTCCCTCAATGATTTACAGGTCAATGGTGTCTTGTACATATAAGAACAAAAATCTCACATGAGGATTTAAACATGCATCTATTAGACCGCTTGTATTTTCTGTTACACACCCACAGCCAGAGATAATTGGATGACCAGGGGGATGGTGGTAGATTTATGAACCTTTGATATGGAATAGAAGGTGGGGATTTTAGGTTCTTTGATGTATCCCAAGTTTGTTTATCAATCACATTGTTTAACCGCTTGCTGTCCGCCTGCCGTCAAATGACGGCGGAGCTGAGCGGCTCTTGTTCCGGATTGACGTCATATGACGTCCTCCCTTTAAGCCGGGATTGCACGCGATCGGGTGCGCGCATCCCGGCTCTGTCGCCGCGCCACCGACGGGGTTGAACAGCCATTGGGCATGGCTGTTTACTATGTGATCGGCCATGACGAAGTCACGGCTGATCACAAATGGCACTTCCCCTATTCGCACTGCGCTGCGCATGCGTGCGATCGGGAGCGCGCTGCGCGTGAGTGTCGGCGTGTTCCTAGGGAACACTGCCTGTCACCGACACAGGTATCAGCCGCCAGCCGGCAGCCGATACCAGGTGATCGGCTGTGATCTACTTCACAGCCGATCACATCCAATGTAAACAGAGCGGTAACTCACTGTTACCAGCTGTTCTCTCCTCACACAGTGTCCAGTGTGAGGAGAGAAGAGCTGGGATCAGTGAGTTACTGATCTGCATAGTAAAATCACACTGACACATCCCCCCTGCCCCCCCAATGCACCTGTCACCCCAAACAGTCACCCCAACAGTCACCCCATATGCCCCCCATAAAGTGCACCTGTCATCATAAAGTGCACCTGTCATCATAAAGTGTACCTGTCACCCTTCAGTGACCGTGGCCTGTCACCCGTCATTGACCGTGGCGTGTCACCCGTCACCTTTCATTGACCGTGGCATGTCACCCATCACTGACCGTGGCGTGTCACCCGTCACTGACCGTGGTGTGTCACCCGTCAGTGACCGTAGAATGTCACCCGTCACCCATCAGCGACCGTGGCTTGTCACCTAACATCCATCAGTGACCGTGGCGTGTCACCCGTCACCCATCAGTTACCGTGGTGTGTCAACCGGCACATCAGTGGCATGTCACCCAACACTGACGTAGCCTGTCGCCTGTCACTCATCACTGACCATGGCCGTCACCCATCAGTAAACACCGCCAGTCACCCGTGGCCTGTCACCCCTCACCCATCAGTGACCACCGCCAGTCACCCATCACCCATCAGTGACCATGACCAGTCACCCATCAGTAACCATCACCAGTCACCCATCAGTGACCACCGCCAGTCACCCGTTACCCATCAGTGACCACCGCCATTCTCCCGTCACCCATCAGTGACCACCGCCAGTCACCCGTCACTCATCAGTGATCACCGCCAGTCACCTGTCACCTGTCATGCATCTGTGACCACCGCCAGTCACCCATCACACATTAGTGATCACCGCCAGACACCAGTCACCCATCAGCGACCACCGCCAGGCACCCGTCACTCATCAGTGACCACCGCCAGACAAGCGGCACCCATCGTCTACGTACTGTCCACTGTCCACTGACCGCCACTAGTGACTACTCACTGCCCACTGACCGCCACCAGTGACTACCCACTGCCCTCTTACCGCCACCAGTGACTACCCATTGCCCACTGACCGCCACCAGTGACTACCCACTGACCACTACCAATGACTACCCACTGACCAGTACCAGTGACTACCCACTACCCACTGACCGCCACCAGTGACTACCCACTCCCCACTGTCCGGTGCCCACTGACCGCCACAAATGACTACCCACTGCCGGTACCAGTCACTACTCACTGTCCGCTGTCCGATGCAGTCACAACCCACTGTACGGTGACTACACGGCCAACTGTGTG
>BLSH010415473.1:0-44930 GCA_018402905.1 Glandirana rugosa | reverse complement strand
AAAAGACAAGACACCCACCATACAGACACATTCATACACATTCATTCACACATACACACACATACAGTACACACACAGATCGAAGTCTGACCAATTTGTAGGAAACTCCACACACAGCCTATTGTTATACCTTTTGACAAGTAGGAACAGCTGCCTTCTCTCAGAAGTGACGAGAACGTCAGTTCCTGCTTCTTGCTCACACTAGGAAGCATTTAGACGAGAAGCACATGGAAGACACACATGCCGCATGGAAGACACACAAGCAGCCGTGATCTTTTAGCTTTACACATCTTTATAACTATTTATACTATTTCATATATTTTTAACCTACATTGAACCAAACTGTTATACTTTTTGCATTGTATTTATAATGCCAACTGTGTGACAATAAACTCACACTTTGTTTTTAAGTCAGTTTGACTATGAATACTTTTCATCCAGAAACGCCTTTAAAGATAACTAAAAATATTAGTTATATTCAATATGTTTCACTGTACCATACTGTTTTCATGATGACATGTATCTAATGTAGATGTTGTTTAATTTTTATTTTTATTTAAAAAAAAATCTTGATTCAAAAGAAACAGTTGGCTCTGCACAACCAATCTGAACACATAGAGATTAAAGCTTTCATATCTCAAAAACGTAATTTTTGTTAGCAGGCTTTAACCAATTAACAACCACCCTTTAGACATAAGACATCGAGAGGGCGGTTGCTTAACTCTGGGAGGGCGTCTATTGATGTCCTCCCATGAATGCGCTTCCCGTGCGCCCCCTGGGGCGTGCACACGGGAACATACGTGACCGTTGCGAGAGGAGAGAGGGAGGAGAAAGGGGGGAGAAAGGACGTGCTGTAGCAATGTGGGCGATGTGTAATACCCACAGCGCTGCTAAGTGACAGTATGCACCCCCAGTCCCCACCATCCATCCACCACCCACCCATCCTCACCCCATCCATCCACCACCCACCCATCGTCATCCAATCCATGCTCACCCACCCATTCTCACCCCATCCATACTCAGCCACCCTTTCTCAGCCCATCCATGCTCACCCACCCATTCTCACCCCATCCATGCTCAGCCACCCTTTCTCACCCCATCCATGCTCAGCCACCCATCCTCACCCATCCATCCATACATGCTCAGCCATCCTCACCCATCCAACCATGCAAGCTCATCCATGCTCACCCAGCCATCCATCCATGCTCACCCGCCCAGCCATGCTCACCTATCCATCCATCCATGCTCACCCACCCAGCCATGCTCATCCAGCCATCCATCCATGCTCACCCATCCATCCATCCATGCTCACCCAGCCATCCATCCATGCTCACCCATCCATCCATCCATGCTCACCCACCCAGCCATCCATCCATGCTCACCCACCCAGCCATGCTCACCATCCATGCTCACCCACCCAGCCATGTTCACCCAGCCATCCATCTATGCTCACCCAGCCATCCATCTATGCTCACCCAGCCATCCATCCATGCTCATCCACCCAGCCGTGCTCACCTAGCCATCCATCCATGCTCACCCATCCAACCATCCATGCTCACCCAGCCATCCATCCATGCTCACCCACACAGCCATGCTCACCCATCCGTGCTCACCCACCCATCCGTGCTCACCCACCCATCCGTGTTCAGTCAACCCCATCCGTGGCTCATCCATCCCCATCCATGGCTGATTTGTGCCTCATTCATGCTCATCCATACCACATCAGTTCTCATCCGTGACACATCCGTGCCACTACAGTGCCCATCCATGCCACTACACTGCTCATCCATGCCACTACACTGCCCATTTGTGCCACTACAGTGCCTATCCATGCCACCACAGTGCCTCACAATAGTGTAAAAGGTAGTCAAATTAGATTTGAAATGTATGCCCCTAGAACACCTGACGGTGCTCCATGCATGTTGGGCCTCTGTATGTGGTCAGGCTGTGTAAAAGTGTCACACATGTGGTATCGCCATACTTGGGAGGAGTAGCAGAATATATTTTGGGGTGTCATTTTTGCTAGGCACATGCTGTGTGTTAGAAATATTGTATAAATGGGCAACTTTGTGTAAAAAAAATGCGTTTTCATTTTCTTTCCACATTTTCCAAAAACTTGTGGAAAAAATGACATCTTCAAAAGACTCATTATTCCTCCTAGAATATACGTTGGGGTGTTTGCTTTCCAAAATGGGGTCATTTTTTGGGCGTTTCCATTTTCCTGGTGCTTCAGGACCTTCAAAATTGCAAGAGGAAGTCAAGAAATTATGTGTGTAATTTATGCTCCTAGAAAGCCTGATGGCGCTCCCTACATGTTGAACCTCTGTATGTGGCCAGGCTGTGTAAAAGACTCACACGTGTGGTATTGCCATACTCAGGAGGAGTAGTAGAATGTGTTTTGGGGTGTAATGTGTGGTATGCATATGCTGGGTGTGAGAAATAACCCGTTAACATATGACAATTTTGTGAAAAAAAAAATATATCTTCATTTTGCAAAGAATTGTGGGAAAAAATTACAACTTCAAAAAATTCATCATGCCTCTTACTAAATACCTTGGAGAAAGGTATCTACTTCAAATTCACTGTCATATTCAGTCAAATTTACAGTTTTTAGAATGAACCTAGTCACAAGAAACTTGTTCAAGGCTCCCTTATCACTGCTATAAGGAAAAAAAATTTCCAATATAATTCCACTGTTCTATACAGTGTTGCAAGAACAACTTGTCCAAAAAAATAAATTTATTCTAAAATTCATTCATTAAGACCCTTGCAAAAGAAGAGGCAACCTTGGATCCTATGGCAGTGCCATGGCACTTTACACAAAACTAATTCTGAAAAATAAAAAGAAGTTAGACAAAGGCAGATTCAATAATTACAATCTCAGTTGTGCACCTGTATATTCACCACAGGGGCGATGCTAAAGCCAGACATCCAGGGCATGTGCCCTGCATCTCCTCTTGATTGTCCTGGAGTCTAATACTAGGACTTCCCATAACTGCAGCAGCTGGCATCTTACCCAATAATAAGGGAAGCTTCCTCTAGGCTCTCTGTTGGTTCTGATGTGTAACATAACACAAGTTAAAAGGGAGTCTACTGCATTTGAGCTCTGATAGTTGATGCTTGGGGTGAGATTAAAATGATTTTTGAGGCCAGATTGTACTGGGGGAATGAAGATTTATGTGCTGGGAGGAGACATTTAAATGGGGTAGACAGGGCTGGCCCAGGACATTGTGCTGCCTGGGTCCAAGAATGAAATGCTGCCCCCACCCCCAAAGAAAAAATCACGCCCACCAAAAGGCCCCCACATCCATTATTTTATATAATGAAAATTAAAACTAAAATCTAATTTATCAGGAAGTCAGGTTTATATGCAGCAGCACCTTGTCTATATGCAAATTTATATGACATACCATTATTTTCAATTCCAAGGGACGGGCTAGGGCAGTATATAGACAGGCTAGGGGGTAGTTTATGGACAAGCTAGGGTAGTATATGGACAGCCTAGGGTAGTATATGGAGAGGCTATGGTAGTATATGGATAGGCTAGGGTATATATGGACAGACTAGGGTAGCATATGGGCAGGCTAGGGTAGTATATGGACAGGCTAGGGTAGTATATGTGCAGGCTAGTGTAGTATATGGACAGGCTAGGGTAGTATAGGAACAGGCTAGGGTAGTATATGGGCAGGTTAGGGTAGTATATGGACAGGCTAGGGTAGTATAGGGACAGGCTAGGGTAGTAAATGGACAAGATAGGGTAGTATATGGACAGCCTAAGGCAGTATAGGGGCAGGCTAGGGTAGTTTATGGACAGGCTAGGGTAGTATATGGACAGGCTAGGGTAATATACGGGCAGGCTAGGGTAGTATAGGGACAGGCTAGTGTATTATATGGACAAGCTAGGGTAGTATATGGACAGCCTAAGGCAGTATAGGGGCAGGCTAGGGTAGTATATGGACAGGCTTGGGTAGTATATGGAAAGGCTAGGATAGTCTATAGACAGGTTAGGGTAGTAGAGGGGAAGGCAGAGCGCCCGGGGGGGCAGTTGTCATAATAAAACACAAAACTGCTGGAAACAATATCTTGGTCGTCAATTTGCTGGATAAATAGAAGAGAAGAAGAGGCGGCCGTGGTCCAATTTGCTGCCCCTCTCAAAGTGCTGCCTGGGTCCAAAGGACCCACTGGGACCCATGGTAGGGCCGGCCCTGGGGGTAGAAGATTTGCACTAGGAGAGGGGATTTGGGGGATGCCACATATGGCTGATGATTATGGACCTCATGCAGCCTGCACACTTGGTCACCTGTTCTTCACTAGAGTACGCAGAAAACAATGATGAGTTTCGCTGCAGGACAGCTCCCAGTTTGTGGCCCTTAAGCATACCCATTCCAGGGAAGCATAGGGAAGCATTGTGGTATTGATGTAAGAAAACACATCAATGCTGGAGCACAGAGTGGCTGGCATACTAGGGCATCTAGAAACACTGAGGTGTTCGAACTACAGGGAAACATTAGTACAGAAATCTCTTGCAGCACAGGGGTGCTGGACTCATAGGAAGGCAGGGGTGCAGAGGTTTCTAGGGGGACTGGGGTGCAAGAGAATCTCTAGCAGCACAAAGGAGTTATACTCACTGGAATGCAGAGGTGATGGGATATTCAAGGAACACAGAGGTGAACAGAGGTCCTAGAAAATGTTATAAGTCTTTTGGCTGAAGTCCACGTCACAGGTACACAGGATACGGGCTGGAGTACCCTGGGGACTTAGAAGCCAGATACAGTCTGAAGTGCACTGGGGACACAAGAACAGGATGCAAGCTGAAGTTCACTGGGTCACAAGTAGGATAAAGCTGAGCATACCTAGGTTCGGTTCTGAGTGGGTTCAGGTTCCAACATTACATTCAGGTGTCAAATCCAAACTCTATTAAAGTTAATGTGAGTCAAATGCTAAAAACAAGTAATGACCATTTCTAGGCTAATAAACAAGGGATTGTCAAATAAACAGCACCAGGTGCTGGGCAACATGAGGAAAAATGTTTTCTTAAAATTCTGTTTGGCGGGGAGCAGTGACTTTAATAGTGCTTCTGTAGCACCCCCATAGTGATAGGTGCTTTTTATAGTTGATTTTTGCTAGGAGAGGCAAATTTAGTCAGGCCTGAAAGAAAGTGCAGGCCTGAAAGTTTTGATTTGGGCAGGGGCAGTGGCCCAGGGAGAGCTTGAGATTGCAGGAAGGAACACCCCTTGGATACTCATCCCCTTTGTTTCTAAAAGGCTCTAGAAAAGGGGATATAATAGGAGGTGTCACTTTCTGATGTATGTTAAGGAGCCCTGACCAATCCCCAACTTGGATTGGCAGGGGGCAGGCCTCATTAAATACTGTGATCTGCCCAGCAGGGGGGAGGAGAAGTTCAGGTGGAAGAATGGAGATGTAGAAGGGGCTGTAGAGGCCTCACCCAGGAGGGAGCCCCCAGTCTGGGGGGTGACCTTGATGCCTGGAGGCTTGGGTGCAGCCAGGAGCGGAGTCAGTTCCTGGAGCAGCAGAGCGGGAGATCAGCAGAGAGCCTACATTAAAGACTCTTTAAAGGATCCACTGATGTCAGTGAGTGACAGACCCTGGGAGCTGGATGAGAAGGCTGGAGCAGGCTGGGGGGGAACGGTGAACAGTCTGTGGAGGTCAGAGGAGCCAGTCAGGGGAAGGAGTGTCACTGGACAGTGAGGTAGGCCGAAGTGGCCTGGAAGAGGATGGGCTAGAAGCGGTAGTCCAGCAAGGCCTGGCTAGGTCAATTGTACTTAGCTACACCCTGAGGGCCAGTGGCCTTACAATCCGAGGGCCCCCAGCCCTTGCCTGTAACAGGCGATCCCGAGGTCCTGCTGGCAAAAGTGCAGGCCTCACCATGTGCTAGCTAGGATGGAGGAAGGTGCAGTGGAAGCCTGATAAATTCCTTTCAGGCCTGGAAGTGAAGAAGTGTAACATTCAGAAAGTGTTGTGCAGGAGAGAAGTGAAGGAGAGGAACAGTCAGCAAGTGTCAGTGTTGGAGGAAGAGGAATGTATATACTGCGGTGTATATAGATTGGTCCTGTTCGTTGATCTACTGGGCATCTCACAGTCGTCCCCCAATAAAACAGCAAAACAAAGTACCTGCCTGTTCCAGATGGGAGGAAAAATGTGTGATTGAGGGTAGAGTGACATGTGAACCACAACTACCAGCCACCCCTAAGGGGACCATTGGCTACATTTGGGGGCTCATCCAGGAATCACCTGTAAAGGTGCCAGTCATTGTCACTAGCAACCGCAAGAGAACTGAGCCAGGAAACTGTAATTGTTCTATTGTTAATGTGGATTGAACCCAGGGGAAGGACTTGTGCATGTGCCTGTTAAAACAGGAAGTTCTTGCAAGTGTGTCGTCATAGTAACCAGCGGGAGTGCTTGCCGTTTGCCACTCCCACTTACCCAGTTGCTTCAACCGGC
This sequence comes from Glandirana rugosa, assembly GCA_018402905.1. Classification (NCBI taxonomy): domain Eukaryota; kingdom Metazoa; phylum Chordata; class Amphibia; order Anura; family Ranidae; genus Glandirana; species Glandirana rugosa. The sequence goes on along the minus strand of BLSH010415473.1, from coordinate 38,468 downwards.
GCTGGGACGGACACTGGAATACCTTGTTGTGCAATTCAGTGACTTGTAATCTGTGTCATCACCCATGGAAACCATCATGATCGTGCCCATGGATTGCAAATATGTCCCAAGCCCTGCCAAGGCCGGACATTTATCACTGGATGCCAAACATGCCCAGAACTCTGTTAATACTGGGCACACTGAACTTATGCTACCTACTTGCAATGGTGAAGTGTGTCTGGGACGGTCTCCTGTTGCTAAGAGTGATTGAGGTAAGCTGGCGGGAGTGCAGGGGAGAGACTGTGTTAGAGTGGCCCCATACAGGAGGACCAGGGGCATTATTAAAATCACTGTTGCTATCAGCAACCACCGCAAGGGCCAACATGCCCAGGCAAGTTTTGCAAAAGCCAGCACATCTGCAAGTTTCTACCCTGCGCATCAGGGGTTACAGCAGCGTGACCAGGAAAGAATCCACCTATCAGATTCAGTGGCGCCAGCCTGTCTGGAAGTGAGGAGGCGAAGCCACACCCTGGAGGAGACAAAAGTTTCCCTGAGCCCAGCAGATGCCATGAGGTAGGAGAAGATGGTGGAGGGTAGTTGTGTGCCACCAGCCCTTACTTGGCTGCCGGAACTGCCAGAATGGACACCGGTGTCCGACTTGAGCCCTGTGGGGGATTCGCCCTCAGGGTGGTGGATGGGATGAAAATGCTGTGTCTGCTCTGCCAGGATGTCGGATGCCATCAGCAGTAGTGGAAGCATGGGAAAGATGTGGCCATTGCTAGGAGCCATTATTGTGGCAGATGGACGTCCAGCAGGATCCACGCTACTTCAATGTGGACCTGAGGTCAGGACTTTGCAGGCCACAGCCTGAGAAGTCCTAGAAGGCTGGAGCGGGTCTGGAGCCACCTCGTCAAGGTGGGGAGGAGTTGTGTCCCGTCGACTACCCCGCAAACACAAAGAGGGAAGGAAAGAAGAAGCTGTCATGACCAAAGGCCCAGCCCGGGACCTAGGACCTGTAAGTACTGTTCAGCAGGAACTAGAGCCCCCAGCCTCACCAACCATAAGTCTGCCCATAGCTGTTCCCTGTCCAGCGGAGTTAGTGCAAGGGGGGGTGTGAGAGACAGACCAATTGATTGGAGTTCCCCGAGATTGCAAGCCGAGTTTGGATCCCTGGAAAGACTTTTAGAATGGTTGTGCCCTGATGAGAGTCCAAATGAGGAAGAGTGGGAGACATGAGAGTCCCATGGGATGGACACTCCACCAGAGGACGGGAGAGGACCAGAGTCTGAACCAGACACAGACGAAGCTGCAGGAACCCCTATCACCCACAGTCAGCTGTTCCTAAATAGGCCCTCCACTACCCAGACCAGGGCAACTACCTTCTGGCAACAAGTGATCAGATCCCCTTACACTCTGATCCGGCCAGGGAAAGGGAAGGTGAAGGAGTTATCTAGACTCTCCCGGTTTCAGCGGGAGGTACAACTAAAGTTGCCTTGGAGTGGGGCCTAGACTTTAAATATGTCCCTCCCCATATCATGGATGTAGTGGAGAGCTTCAGAGGAGAGTGGGAGGACGAAATTATATTGGAATACTTGCATGTTCCCAAACCCCTGAGAGGGCAGGACTGTGATGCCTGGAACCGCTTTGTGGAATAAAAGCAGGAATGGGGACTGGGGTGTGCTATTTATGGAGACACAGTCCTTGTGGTGAAGCCAAACCAGCCTCCAAGGAGCTACTCCATTTCTGTCAGGGGAGAAGGGGAAAGCAGGATGAGGCTGCTTGACCCACGATTTTACACTTGAAGAGACTGTTAGAGGACTACAGCCTTCTTTGTAGGAGCCAAAGATACAAAAGACTGCTGGAAGACTGCAGGGGTTGTGTTTCTTTGTTTCTCCCCTAACCTTGCTCAGAACATGCCAGCCTGCCACTCTGCATCCAAGGGCAGAGACTTGGCTCATTGAAAGAATGCTGGGGTGAGGCATGTTCTGGCCTTCTAAACATTTCTTCAAAGCCTATTTGTCCCTCCCACCTAGGACTCTGAGGAAAAGATTTTCACAGTGTTTATATGTGTTTCTCTTCTTTTATTGCTTCTGCTGGTGGGATCTAACCCCTCACCAACGGATCAGACAGGTGTCAAAGGGGGCCAATGTATTGTGTTTGGTTACTGTTGCTCAGCTGGGAGGCCTATATCCCCCTTCCAGTTGATCTGTGTGCTGTTAGTTGTAGCTTAGTAGCTATGGTTTCTTCTCTTAGGATCCATGGAGTGGGACGGCTGTCAATTCCCTTCCGGCGAGAGGCAAAACTTCTTCTCTACTACTGTGCGGGCAGAGTACTTTTCTCCTGGGAGAAGTGCTCTAGCTCAGGAATTGTGTAATATATTTGTTGCTAGCTACAGGGATCAGAAGTTAGGATTGGTGTAATGTGCAAATGTAAATAATGTGCAAATGTAAATAATGTGCAGAGAGTATATTTATTTTTGTACTTATTTATTCAATATTTTCCCCACCAAGTTCGTTCCCTTTTTCCCCTTTTTTCACTTTGGAATGCCCTTGCTCTTGGGCCCAAGAGCCATTTTTTCTAAATTTCTCAGTTGGGGACCAGCTGCGGTTTTCGGGGTGGGGGGGGTTGAGTGTAGTTGATTTTTGCTAGGAGAGGCAAATTTAGTCTGGCCTGACAGAAAGGGGAAGTGGCCCAGGGAGAGCTGGAGATTGCAGGAAGGAACACCCCTTGGATACTCCTCCCCTTTGTTTCTAGAAGGCTCTGGAAAAGGGGATGGAAGAGGAGGTGTCACTTTCTGATGTATGTCAAGGAGCCCTGACCGATCCCCAACTTGGATTGGCAGTGGGCAGGCCTCCTTAAATACTATGATCTGCCCAGCTGGGGTCAGGAGAAGTTCGGGTGGAAGAGTGGAGATGTACCAGGTGCTGTGGAGGCCTCACCCAGGAGGGAACCCCCAGTCTGGGGTGGGGGGGGGGTGACCTTGAGGCCTGGGGGCTCGGGTGCAGCCAGGAGTGGAGTCAGTTCCTGGAGCAGCACAAGGGAGTGGGAGAGCAGCAGAGAGCCTACATTTAAGACTCTTTAAATGATGAGTGACAGACCCTGGGAGCTGGATGAGAAGGCTGGAGCAGGCTTGGAGGAGGCAGTGGACAATCTGTGGAGGTCAGAGGAGCCAGTCAGGGGAAGGAGTGTCACTGGACAACGAGGTAGGCTGGAGTGGCCTGGAAGAGGATGGGCTAGGAGCAGTAATCCATCAAGGATTGGCTAGGACAATTGTACTGAGCTACACCCTGAGGGCCCGTGGCCTTACAATCCGAAGGCCGTGGAGGTCCTGCTGGCAGAAGTGCAGGCCTTACAATGTGCTAGGTAGGATAAAGGAAGGTGCAGTGGAGGCCTGGTAAATTCCTTTCAAGCCTGGAAGTGCAGAGGTGTAATGTTCAGCAAGTATTGTGCAGGAGAGAAGTGAAGGAGAGGAATGGTGAGGAAGTGTCAGTGCTGGAGGAAGCCAAGTGTATATACTGCTGTGTTTATAGACTGGTCCTGTTCATTGATCTACTTGGCATCCCACAGTCGTCTCTACCCTTTCCAAGTTTATTCCCCCAATAGAACAACAAAACAAATTACCGGAAAAATGTGTGATTGAGGACAGTGTGACAGGTGAACCACAACTACCAGCTGTCCTAAGGGGGCCATTGGCTACACTTCCCTTAAGTACACTATGCCCGCATTTAACAGAAAATGTGAATTTTGGTCCTCCTACGGTGATGTAGGTTTGTTAATCAATAGATAGTGTGACGTTATGCGAGGCGCCACAATGGACGGGCGATACTTGTTGCCTCGCATGCGACCACCGTGGCAGAGCTGGTTCCAGCCCGGACTTTCTGGTCCACTCAAACCCCTCTCCACGTGCATTTAACTGGTTCCCGACCGCGCGCCGTCTTTTCACGGCGGCAGTCGGGTAGCCCTGCACGAATCGCCGTAAATAAGCGGCGATTCGCATTTGGCCACCAGGGAGTGTGCCCGCGGCTCGGGCGGACCCGATGTCCGCCGGCGAGCCGCGATGAGCGGCTACAGGGAAAAGAACGGGGAACCGCCGATGTAAACACGGCGGTTCCCCGCCCTGTCAGTGGGGCATGAGAGATCTACTAATCCTTGTCACTGGGATCAGTTAGATCTTTCATGCCCATGTTAGCCCAACCCCCCCACAGTAAGAACACACCCAGGGAACACACTTAACCCCTAGCTCTCCCCCTGCAGGTTAACCCCTTCACTGCCAATGACATTTATAGAGTAATCAGTGGACATTTAAATTTCTGATCGCTGAATAAATGTCATTGGTCCCAAAAAAGTGTCAAAATGTTCCGACATGTCCCCCCCAATATCGCATTACCGCTAAAAATCGCAGATCGCCGCCATTACTAGTAAAAAAAAAAAAAAAACCCAGAAATGAATTCTCATCATCCGTAAACGCGGCCACTTTTGCGCAAACCAATCAATAAACACCAATTGCGATTTTTTTTATCGCAAATATGAGGAATTATATAAATCGGCCAAAAACGGTGAAAAAAAATGTTTTTTTATATTTTTTTTGGATTTGAATTTTAGCAAAAAGTAAGAAATTTGGGTTTTTTTGCAAAATGGTCGCTCTTCTTTTGTTTATAGCGGCGATAAGAAATGACGCAGAGGCGATCAAATACCACCAAAAGAAAGCTCTATTTGTAGGAAAAAAAGGACGCAAATTTTGTTTGGGTACAACGTCGCACGACCGCGCAATTGTCAGTTAAAGCGCCGAATCGCAAAAAGTGCTCTGGTCCTAAAGTGCAAAATTCTTCCGGGGCTGAAGTGGTTAATGACCAGGAAGAGAGCAGAGGGGAGCTCTATCCTGGATCTCAGGGGGAGAAAGCTGAGTGAGCTCTGTGTGCTAATTTGGAATCAAATAACAAGGTTTGTACTGTGCTTATGTTTAGTATAAGGACAGCCCCACACTGTATAGAGGAACCTGACTGTTTAGTTGAGCTCTGGACGGCAAGGTTTTGTTTTTGTTCTTTAATGTGCTTTGAGCTTGCAAACCTGTAATAATAAAACCTGGCAAGCCGCCAGATTTTAAAGAAACTGAACTCCATGCTGAATTTTTTCTTCTGAAAAGTGATCCCCATTAGCTAATTTCCCACACGTGGTGGACTCAGCGGGCATCTTCCAGGAAGATAGAGGATGTGATAAAAGCCGTTACAGGCCACTGCAGCCCAACAAGAGAGCAATCACCAGCGGAACAAAGGATGGTACATGCCATCTACCACCTGCAAAGGATGACACCTGCAGATGACATGGAGCCCTACCTCACAACCTTTGAAAGAGTTGATCACGAAGGATGGCCAAAAGAGCAGTGGGCGGGACTGTTAGCACCTTTCCTGACAGGTGAATCCCAAAAGGCCTACTTTGATTTGGGACTCTAAAGCTGGAGATACTTGCACGCCTGGGGTTCACCATGGCTGTCCAGGCTCAACAGGTGCATCAGTGGTCCTACTGCATGGACAAACCACCGATCGCAAATGTTCGACCTAGTTTACCCTACCAGGAAAGAGACTTTGTCAGGTCCCCAGATTGTGGAGTGCTTGGTCATGGACCGCTATCTATGGGCGCTCCCTGTTGCTTTGAGGAAATGGGTCAGCCATGGGGACCCCAAAACTGCAAGCCAACTGGAGGACCTCGTGGAGAGATACATTGCTACTGAGGACTTGTTGCACCCATCCGTGCCCCACTCCAATGTATCTAGGGGTAAAAGATCGCCCAGCGGACCCGGTAAGACTGTTCCAGGGGTCAAGGGCGTGGGGAAGTTTGATAAGACTGCTATTGCTAAAGAGACTATGGACTCTACACCTGGAAACTGGCCAAAGAGGCCAGGAAGGTCTTGGGGACCCTTGAGTGGACTGGGTATAGAACACATACAGTGCTACCAATGCCATGCATTGGGCCATATTGCTGCCAATTGCCCCCTGAATGATGAACCCATGCCATGCGATTATACTTATGTGAATAGACGTCTTTCTCTTTTTGCACAGGTCGCATATACTGCATTATGTGTAAGTCACATGGAGAAGCAAATGTGTGTGATTTTTGTTGATGGGAGACCAGTCACTGAACTGCTTGACTCGGGTAGTGTGGTAACATTGGTAAAAAGCAATTGTGTAAACCCTGCAAGGTTACACCTTAGCACTGTCGGGATCATTTGCATCCGTGGGGACACCCGTGACTACCAGATGGCGGTAGTTGAGATTGACACCCTTTGCGGTAGAGTGACTCATTCAGTGGGGGTGGTGCCTTCACTACATTATGACGCCCTAGTGGGCAGGGATTTTCCCCATTTTTGGAGGTTATGGGAAGGCACAGGGAGTCTGGAGAATAGAGCTTCCCCTGCTGCGGAAGCACGGGACCTCTCGCCAGACCCGTTTGCCCAAATGGAAGGGGAGACTGGTGGCAGGATTGAGGAGGGAGGAGACCCTCTTCCTTTTCCTGTACTGGCTGGGGAGCCGGAAGATGTCTCTGAAATGTGGATGATCCGGGTCCCAAAGCCTGGCTGTGTTATAAACACCAGCAGGCACAGTGAGTGGAGGGGTTGCTATCACATGGTGTGATAACAACCCCTCCACTCACTGTGCCAGCTGGGGTTATAGCACAGCCAGGCTTTGGGACCTGGATCATCTACATTCCAGAGACCTCCCTCGATACAGCTCACCCCCTGGACTCTAAAACCTGTCCACTCCGGATCGTTCCTGGGCACACTTCAGATGTGGGAGGACTACAGGTACGCTGAGATGATTAAAGGACCTATCCAACTGGTGAAGGAGGACTATTCCCTCATGGTCATACCACCCACCTGGCACACCGTAGGATAACACGCATACATGATCTTTTCATCTAAGGCTCTGAGGAAGAGGAATACCCTCAAAACCCATCAGCCTGCCATTACACCCGTAATCTCTATGAGATGCGCGTGGCATTATATGGACACCTCCAAAGGAATGATATGATTTGATTTGATCTTTTACCAAATGTGAGTACGTTACTTACTTCTGTCACTCAATAAATTTCTTACCAAGGGTAATGCACTAGGCCATGCGCCTTTTTGTTCTTTTCTCCATGTTCTAATACTTTGGCTTCCCCGAGTCGAGTAAGGCAGCGAAGCGTGCATCATCCAAACAAATGCGACTGTACAGAAGCATAATTGTTCTCACCCAGGCCCACCGCACAGTGCAGGAGATTTTATCTGTTTGTGGGGGAGCCGGAGGAGCTGGAAGATATCTCACAGCGGGGGAGGGGGGTTAATGACCCAGACCATGTCTCTGTTCTGATGGTGAGAGTGAAATGAATGTAGTACCTGACTTAGAGGTCCGGAAAGAAGACTTCTGTACAGAACAACTACAGGGTGTCACTCGCCTCAGAGCTAGAGAAAACGTGAAGGTGACGGATGGGGAACCTGTGGACCCTAAATGGTGGGTGTCTTTTCCCTACATGGCTCTTACAAAATAATTTGTTGTATCAGGTGTTGAAACACGGGGAGGACGAAGTGGAACAGCTAGTGGTTCCCAAACCCTTCCGCAGGATGGTACTAGATCTGGCCCATGGGCATGTAATGGGGGGACATCTGGGTATAGAGAAAACCAGGGAGAGAATAACCCAGAGATTCTTCTGGCCTGGGTTGTATGCAGACGTCAAAGAATACTGTGAATCATGCCCATGAGTGTCAAATGATGGCCACGTCACCCCATTTTCATAGCCCCCTTGTCCCACTTTCCATAATTGAGGTGCCATTTGAGCGAATTGGCATGGATCTCGTGGGACCAGTAGTAAAATCTGCCTCAGGACACCAGCACATTCTGGTGATCCTGGACTATGCGACCCGCTATCCTGAGGCCATACCCTTGCGGAATACGTCCGCTAAGACTATAGCCAAGGAACTGGTCCAGGCGTTTAGTCGGGTGGGGATCCCTAAAGAAATCTTGATGGATCAGGGTACCCCATTCATGTCCAGAGTGACCAGAGAATTGTGCAAGTTGTACAAAATCTCCCATCTCTGTACCTATGTTTACCACCCCCAAACTGACGGTCTGGTGGAAAGGTTTAACAAGGCCCTCAAGAGTATGCTAAAAAAGGTGGTGGATAAAGATGGGCGAAATAGGGATTTTTTTGCTGCCGTACCTCATGTTTGCCATACAAGAGGTTCTGCAGGTGTCTACGGGGTATTCCCCCTTTGAATTCTTGTATGGTAGACATCCCAGGGGGCTGCTAGATGTCACAAAAGAGACCTGAGAAGGAGAGGCCACCCCATATAGAAGCGTCATAGAGCACATCTCCTTGATGCAGGATCGAATCGCAACTGTCTTGTCCCTTGTCCAAAAGCATATGGTGCAAGCCCAGGAAGCCCAGAGAAGGGTTTACAATCGGGGTGCCAAAACCTGAACTTTCAACCCCAGAGACAGAGTGCTGGTGCTAGTCCCCACACTTAAAAGTAAATTCCTGGCAATCTACCCCGGTGTTCAGGCAGTGGTCAATTCGCTGAGGGTAGCAGGTTTAACAGCCGAAAAAGTGTGCCATAGGTCTAGAGGAGGCCAAATACCTTGGGTATGTTATTGGTCAGGGTCTGATTAAGTCCCAGACCAGTAACATTGAGGCCATTCAAAAGTGGCCCCAACCGGTGAACAAGAAACAGGTTTGTGCTTTCCTGGGGATTACGGGGTATTACCGACACTTCATCCCCGACTTTGCCACCGTTGCCTTCCCTCTGACTGATCTGACAAAGGGTAGAGGGTCAGGGATGTCAGGGATGGTTAAGTGGAATCCCAAAGCTGAGAAGGCCTTCAAGAAGTTGAAGCAAGCCCTTTGCTTACAGCCGGTGCTAGTGACCACAGACTTCACAAAGAAGTTTGTGGTCCAAACCGACGCCTCAGAGGTGGGACTAGGTGCCGTTCTGTCCCAGAACAGAGACGGCGAGGAGCACCCGGTCGTCTACTTAAGCAGGAAGCTTAATAGACATGAAAGGAATTATGCCATTGTGGAGAAGGAGTACCTGGCTATCAAGTGGGCCTTAGAGGCCCTAAAATACTACCTGCTGGGAATTTCATTCAGGTTAGTTACCGACCATGCCCCCCTTAAGAGGATGTGAAATAGCCAGGTGACTAGGTGGTTCCATGCCCTACAGACATTCAAAATGGATGTAAACCCGAAAAAAAAAATACTAACCCTTCTAGCTTGTACAGGAGAGGATTTCATATGATTAGAGTTGAGCGAACCCGAACTGTAAAGTTCGGGTCTGTACCGAACTCTGGGGTGTCCGTGACCTGGACCCGAACCCGGACATTTAAAAAAAAGTTCGGGTTCTGGGTTCAGTTATTTGATCCCGCCTGTTGAATAGCTGCAGGGCAGCCAATCAACAAGCGCTTCACTGGTTTGCCCTTAGAAACCATCACAGCCATGCGTACTAATGGCATGGCTGTGATTGGCCAGTGCATCATGTGACCCAGCCTCTTTATAAGCTGGAGTCACTTAGTGCTGCATGTCACATACTCTCTGGCTAGTATAGGGAGAGGATGCTGCCGGCGCTGTGAGGGACAGATTGCAGATCTAATAACATCTCATCCTGCATTACAGAAAGATCTGACTGGACTAGGTAGAGTCTACTGCTTAGAGGGACAGATTATTGTTCTAAAATCATCTTCTAGTTCTATAGGGTCAGGTTCCTGCTGTTGCTGTAAGGGACAGATTATTGTTCTAAAATCATCGCCTACTCCTATAGGGTCAGGTTCCTGCTGTTGCTGTAAGGGGCAGATTATTGTTCTAAAATCATTGCCTACTCCTATAGGGTCAGGTTCCTGCTGTTGCTGTAAGGGACAGATTATTGTTCTAAAATCATTTTACTTCCTTTTGCAGCCCTCTAGCACTTTCCAGAACTTTTTTACAGTCATTTTTGTGCCCAAAAGTTCGGGTCCCCATTGACTTCAGTGGGGTTCGGGGTAAAGTTCGGGTCAAGTTTGGTACCGAACCCGAACTTTTTCGCGAAGTTCGGCCGAACCCACCGAACCCGGACATCCAGGTGTTCGCTCAACTCTACATATGATCTGTGCCTAGTTTTATTATGAACAGTTATTCCAACAATGAGTAAAGCTCTTATCTTTTTTCACTATGATAAAAAAGGACTGACTGAGAAATAATAGTTGTTCCTCCCAGTGCTGTGTGACAGACAGGTGATTCTTATCTCGTGCACTAGCATTCACACCCCCACATCCCCCCTCCTTCCCTTTCTTCTCCAGGTCTCCTGGGATTGGCTGTTCAACACCTCAGCATGATTCTACATGCTGAAGTCATGTGGTGTCTTTCCTTGCTTTTGACTGGATGATAGTGATTAATGGGCATTTTATACAACATCAGCACAAGTTCAGTGTAATAAACATGGAAGAGATGATTATTTCAGCTCCTAACATGCCAGCAAAAAGACACAGACAGCTGATCCAGGTGAGGTTCATCTCAGAGCTGGGCAGAGAAGTTACAGTGTTTATGATTATTGTGCAGTGTATGTGAAGTCACCTGATCACAGTTGCAGCATTCATTTTGATCACAATGATATTATGTGGGAGGTGGGGTGGATGTCTCATATTTCATAGATTAGACACACAGCAAGTTCTATATTTTCATGTACAGACATCACACTGAATAAAGAAATCCTCCTCTCCAGTCTGCACCCCAATGTCTGTTCCCATCCACACCTTTTACCCAAATCATAGCTGTCTAATCATGACCTAAACATCTCCATCCACTGTCATATCCCATATCCATCCAGTGCTGGTGCCCCAATTTTTGTGTACATAGGCAAAGGTGCATTTTGCCCCAGCCCCCACCCAATCATCCTTCCACCGCCCCGACCTTATACATCAGCTCTGCCAGGAGGATGGGACTCAAAGAAACAACCTAAAAACATCCATCATATAAGTGTGAAACACAATAAAGTGCAATGTAATTAATATAAATAATCATTAATACATGTACAGTCCAAAGGGCTATTGCAATAAATAAAATGCATAAAACATACATATAATATAAAAAGTCATACAAAACTGTGCGGTTAAAAATATATGTAGATCCACTGCAATCTGTTTGCACCTACTTCAGTGTAACATCATCAAGACAGAAGAGCACACACCATCTGCTTACCAAAAAAATGTGATTTTATAAAATTATGCGGTTGTGTGCTTGTCATCTGCCAGATATTTGCAGCCACTTCACTCAAAAAGCAACAATGCATGTATGATGGCAAAAGTGTCCTTTGTCCACTCTATGCAGTCCAATACCAACCAAAGAAAACCTCTTATATGCAGAGAATAAAGCACTCTGTAGTGTTATAGCAGGACATAATGTTCTGTAATTACAGTTAACTTTATGGATAAAAGAGATAAAATTGTTTAATTACCTTGGCAATGCACTATATTGTGATTTATTCTTTGCATATAAGGCGTTTCCTGTGGTTGGTACTGGACTGCACAGAGTGGGCAAAGGATACTTTTAGGAGAAAGCCATCATACCTGCATTGTTGCCTTTTGAGTGAAGTGGCAGCAAATATTCAGGTGATGACAAGCACACATGACCGCATAATTTTAAGAGGACACATTTGTTGACAAACTGGTGTGTGCGCTTGTGTCTTGGTGATGTTACACTGAAGTTGGTGCAAACAGCTTGCACTGGATCTGCACAAGTTTATCATGACCCAATTTTATTAGCCTTTTTTTTATATGAAATGTAAATACTGCACCACCACTTTGGAATGTACATATATTAATTATTCTCTATATATCTATCACATTGCACTTTAGCCACTTCCATACAGGCGTATTGTAATAATACGCTGGCAAGGTGCACTCCCCATCCTGGGTGGACATCATATGCAGTCCTCCCGTTTTTGCTGCTCTGCGGGCCCCCGCATCGCAGTGATCGGGGATTGGGCCTCAGCCCATCCCAAATCGGGGTAAAGAGCCAATAAAATTATCTCTTTACCACGTGACCGGCTGTGTCCTATCACAGCCGGTCACTTCCGATATTTACAGGCATCCACGTTGACGCCTCTTGGGCTTGAGGCTTGTGCCCCGGACAAAGCCCAGCCCTGATCAGGGTAAAGAGCCAATGAAATTGGCTCTTTACCACGTGACTGGCTGTGTCCAATCACAGCCGGTCACATGTTGTAAACAAACCACGGTAACAAGCTTGTTACCGTTCACAGTGCACACCTGTCACAGCCCATCAAAGTACATGTCACCTGCCCATCAAAGTACCTGTCACAGCCCATCAAAGTACCCGAGTACCTGTCACCTGCCCATCAAAGTACCCGAGTACCTGTCACCATCTCATCAGAGTACCCGAGTACCTGTCACCATCTCATCTGAGTACCCGAGTACCTGTCACCATCTCATCAGAGTACCCGAGTACCTGTCACCATCTCATCAGAGTACCCGAGTACCTGTCACCAATCCATCAGAGTACCCTAGTACCTATCTACAGCCCATCAGAGTACCCGAGTACCTGTCACCAGCCCATCAGAGTACCCTAGTACCTGTCACCAGCCCATCGGAGTACTCTAGCACCTATCTGCAGCCCATCAGAGTACCCAAGTACCTGTCACCATCTCATTAGAGTAACCGAGTACCTCTTACAAGCCTATCTGAGTACCCAAGTACCTGTCACCAGCCCATCAGAGTACCCTAGTACCTATCTGCAGCCCATCAGAGTACCCGAGTACCTGTCACCAGCCCATCAAATTACCCGAGTACCTGTCTCCAGCCCATCAGAGTACCATAGTACCTGTGACCAGCCCATGCCTCATAAAATATATATTGTGGTGTTTACTTTCCAAAATGGGGTACTTTTGTGGGTAATGTCCTGGTGCTCCAGGAACTTCAAAAGTTTGATAGGTAGGAATGAAATTAGATGTGTGATTTATGTTCCTAGAACGTCTGAAGGTACTAATTCAATGCCGGACCTCTCTATGTGGCCAGGCTATGTAAAAGTCTCACACATGCGGTATCGCCATACTTGGGACGAATAGCAGAATATATTTTGGGGTATCATTTTTTCTATGTGCATGCTATGTGTTAGAAATATCTTATAAATTTACCACTTTGTGTAAAAATACAAGCTTTTTCATTTTCTTTCCACGTTTTTTGAAGACTTGCGAAAAAAATGAACCATAGCAAAAAAAATCATAATGCCTCATAGAATATAAGTTGGGGTGTTTGCTTTCCAAAATGGGGTCATTTTGTGGGTAATTCCACTATCCTGCTGGTTTGGGGTGAGTATCAGAAATTAAACAAGTTCTATCCAAATTCTTGACTTTATTGAGATCCTCAGCCAGGGCTGTTTTATTATAGCCCTTAGCCACAAATGTTACTGTCAAGATATTGGATTGAGCTAGGTACAGGGGTAGGGAACCTGTGGCTCTCCAGCTGTTGTAGAACTACATTTCCCATGAGGCATTGCAAGGCTGATGGATACAATTACTCCCAGAAGCATGATGGGAAATGTAGTTCTACAACAGCTGGAGAGCCACAGGTTCCCTACTCCTGAGCTAGGAAATCAGCTTCAGAAGAACAGTTTCTTTTGATCCTCACAAACTGTCTTTTAGGGACATTACACAGCCATGACCTGAGGTGAAAGCTGTCCAAAGGGATATGCCCGTTGCGATCTGTAGGTTTGAAATAGTTTTGTGCTTTCAGACAGTCGCCCTCTTTAACCAGTTCCCTACCGAGTCATTGTAAAATGACGTCGACAGGAACTGCTTGTCGATCCGGGCGGACGTCATATGACGTCCGCCGCTTCTCGCCGCTACTGCGGGTCCCCAGGGGCCCGCAGAGTGGCGATCACGGATCACTCGTCTGCCGGGGGGTTGTGTCCCCCCCAGATTGGGGTAAAGAGCCACGTGACCGGCTGTGTCCAATCACAGCCGGTCACTAACGGTCCTCTTGTGCACGCCGCTCATGCGCGCCCCCGGGGGCATGCAGCGCGGAGATCGGAGCTGAGGCTTGTCCCTCGGACAAAGCCCAGCTCCGATCTGTGTAAAGAGCCAATAGATTTGGCTCTTTACCACGTGACCGGCTGTCAATCACAGCCGGTCATGTGATGTAAACAAACCGCGGTAACAAGCTGTGTCACCAATCGTGTGTGACAGGGAGATTGTGGTAACAGCTCGTTACCGCCTACTGTGTGCACCAAGCACACTGATCACCCCCCCAATAAAGAGGACCTGTCACCACCCCATCAAAGTACCTGTCACAGTCCATCAGAGTACCTGTCACCTGCCCATCAAAGTACCCGAGTGCCTGTCACTTGTCCATCAAAGTACCCGAGTACCTGTCACCTGTCCATCAAAGTACCCGAGTACCTGTCACCTGTCCATCAAAGTACCCGAGTACCTGTCAACTGCCCATCAAAGTACCCGAGTACCTGTCACCTGCCCATCAGAGTACCCGAGTACCTGTCACCTGCCCATCAGAGTATCCGAGTACCTGTCACCTGTCCATCAGAGTACCCGAGTACCTGTCACCAGACCATCTGAGTACCCGAGTACCTGTCACCAACCCATCAAAGTACCCGAGTACCTGTCACCTGCCTATCTGAGTACCCAAGTACCTGTCACCTGCCCATCAGAGTACCCGAGTACCTGTCACCAGCCCATCAGAGTACCAGAGTACCTGTCACCAGACCATCAGAGTACCCGAGTACCTGTCACCAAACCAACAGAGTACCCGAGTGCCTGTCACCTGCCCATCAGAGAACCCGAGTACCTGTCACCAGACCATCAGAGTACCCGGGTATCTGTCACCTGCCCATCAGAGTACCCGAGTACCTGTCACCTGCCCATCAGAATACCCGAGTACCTGTGACCTGCCCATCAGAGTATCCGAGTACCTGTCACGAGCCCATCAGCGTACCCGAGTACTTGTCACCAGCCCATCAGAGTACCCGAGTACCTGTCCCCTGCCCACCTGAGTACCCGAGTACCTGTCACCTGTCCACCTGAGTACCCAAGTACCTGTTACCTGCCCACCAGAGTACCCGAGTACCTGTCACCAGCCCATCAGAGTACCCGGGTATCTGTCACCAACCCATCTGAGTAACCGAGTACCTATCTGCAGCCCATCAGAGTACCCAAGTACCTTTTACCAATCCATCAGATTACCCGAGTACCTGTCTCCAGCCCATCAAAGTACCCAAGTACCTATCTGCAGCCCATCAGAATACCTGAGTACCTATCTGCAGCCCATTAGAGTACCCGAGTACCTATCTGTAGCCCATACCTCATAAAATATACCTCGGGTGTTTGCTTTCCAAAATGGGGTCATTTTGGGGGTAATTCCACTGTCCTGGTGGCCCGGGGCCTTCAAAAGTGTGATAGGTATCAATGAAATTTTATGTGTAATTTATGCTCCTAGAACGCCTGACGGTGCTCCCTGCATGTTCGGCCTCTGTATGTGGCCAGGGTGTGAAAAAGTCTCACACATGTGGTATCACCATACTCGGGACGAGTAGCAGAATATATTTTGGGGGGTAATTTTTGCTATGTGCATGCTATGTGTTAGAAATATCTTATAAATTGACCACTTTGTGTAAAAATAAAAGCGTTTTCATTTTCTTTCCACATTTTTCGAAGACTTGTGAAAAAAATGAACCATTCAAAAGACTCATAATGCCTCATAGATTATACGTTGGGGTGTTTGCTTTCCAAAATTGGGTCATTTTGTGGGTAATTGCATTGTCCTGGTGCTCCAGGGCCTTCAAAAGTGTAATAGGTTGTTAGGAAATTAGATGTGAAAATTCTGCTCCTAAAATGCATGACGGTGCTCCCTGCATGTTGGACCTCTCTATGTGGCCAGGCTGTGAAAAAGTCTCACACATGTGGTATCACCATACTCGGGGACAGTAGCAGAATGTATTTTGGGGTGTAATTGGAAGTATGCATATGCTGTGTGTGAGAAATAACTTGTTGTTTTGACAATTTTGTGCAAAAAAAAAAAAAAAAATAATAATAATTTCTTAATTTTCCCAAGAATTGTGGGAAAAAAGTACAACTTCAAAAAACTCGCCATGCCTCTTGCTAAATACCTTGGAATGTCTAATTTTCAAAATGGGGTCATTTGGGGGGTATTTGTACATTCCTGAAATTTCAGGGCCTCAAGAAATGAGATAGGCCATCAGTGCATCAGGTGTGATCAATTTTCAATGATTTCCACCATAGTTTGTAGACTCTATAACTTTCACACAGACCAAATAATATACAATTATTTGGGTTATTTTTACCAAAGATAGGTAGCAGTATAGGTTTTGGCCCAAATCTATGGACAAAAATTACTTATTTGCAAAATTTTATCACAGAAACTAAAAAAAAGTTTTTTTTCAAAATTTTCGCACTTTTTTCAATTATGTCGCAAAAAATAAAAAACCCAGAGGTTCTTAAATACCACCAAAAGAAAGCTCTATTTGTGTGAAAAAAATGATAAAAATTTTGTTTGGGTGCAGTGTAGCATGAGAGGGTAATTGTCATTCAAAGTGTGAGAGCGCTAAAAGCTGAAAATTGGTCTGGGCAGGAAAGGGGTATAAACGTCCGGTATTGAAGTGGTTAAAGATCTCCAGATCAAGAAAAGTCATATTGACTCTGCTGATGTTCCATGAAAGGACAATATTCTTGGTGTTAGAATTAAGTTTCTGAATGAACTGTTGAAGACTACTCTCATCTCCTTCCCAGATCATAAACAGATTGTCTATGTACCTCTTGTAACAAAGGAGATGCTCTGGGCGGTTGGTAAACATGGTTCCCTCCTCCCAGTGTGCCATAAACAAAGTGGCAACACTGGGAGCGAAACTAGGGCCCATCGCAACCCCTCTGATTTGCAAGAACTAGTGACTCTTGTACCAAAAATAATTGTTTTGTAAACAAAACTCCAAACATTCCAATAAGAAATCCTTATGTTTACACCAAAGGTCTGAGGAGTCCAAAGACCATTTAACTGATGAGATGGCATCATCATGACCTATAATCGTATAAAGTGACCCAACGTCTGCTAAGATCAAAAAACAGACTGGCATCTTAAATCTGTTAATATTTGAATGATATGTTTGGTATCACGTAAATACGCTAGCATTTTGGATACAAGGGGTTTCAAAAAACATCAATATATTGCCCCAAACGGCCACAGACTGATTCAATTCCATTTATAATTGGCCTCCCTGGGGGCCGTTGAAAATTTTTGTGAATCTTTGGAAGGAAATATATGATAGGGGATCCAAATATAAAGATTGTTTCTTATTAAGAACACCAATATCCTTCCCCTTTTTCACCAGGGAATGTAATTGTTCCTTAAACTCAAAAATTGGATCCTTGGATAATAATTTGTACGTCTCCCATCACTTGACAGCCGCTCCACTTCCTCCCTATAATAGGCCTTACTAAGGACCACCAGACCATCCCAAACCAGCTGATTCCTCCCAACAATTTAGGATCATTTTTGATTATAATATTCAAAACAAAAAAGTAGAACAAATTATATCCAAGAATTGGGGGATCCTACTTAAAGATAGGGTGGTAGGGCCGATCTTACCTTCCCGGCCAGGCTTTATTTATAGAAAAGCCCCTACTCTTAGGGGTTGCCTGGCTCCGGGGGTGATAGATCCACCTACCACTAAGGAAAGTAAGATTTTTTCCTTCCTGGCGGGTTTTTTCCTGTGTGGGCGCTGTAAAGCCTGCAGGGCTTTCAGGGGGAATAAAAAATGTAAGGGTTTTACAGCTCATGCAACTAATCGCTCCTTTAGAATTAAAGATCTGATCAGCTGCCAGATGGAAGGAGCAGTCTACATGTTGGAGTGCAGATGTGGCCTCCAATATGTGGGAAGAACTTCCAGAACTCTGGCAGTTAGAGTGGGGGAGCATGTGTCAAATATTAAAAGAGGCGAAAAGTCCCATAGCGTTTCCCGTCATTTCAGGGACTATCATGATCGGGACCCTAGCTATTTAAAATTTTGGGGTATTGAGAAGGTCCCCAGACATCGGAGAGGAGGAAACTTTATTGGAGATTGAACCAAAGAGAGTCCCTTTGGATCTATGACACAGGGGTTATGAGGCCGTTTGGGCTAAATATTGAATTTGACCTGAACTGTTTTATTTCTTATAGGTGAACTGAATTCCATTTAACCAATAATAATTGATACAATATTGTTTGTTTTGGGCTTCTTTCTGAAGGTTGATCGATTTGGTGTCTGGAGGCATAGTCTAGCCTGTGTAGATCAGACATCATGTTTATCAATTTTATTCCAATTTTATTTTAAGCATTTACCTATTTGAGGTTTCTTTTCTATACTATTTGTATGGATTATTTATTATGGGGTTTTATATATGTATTTGTAATTTTTGGAAACATGTTCCGTTTCTATGATCCGGGGTCCAGCGGTGGGTGATGTCCTTTTTTGTTGTTAGGTTTTAGTGTTTTTACTCTTCTTTTCCCCTTTTTCTTTTGTTTTTCCCTCTGTGGCCTTGTCCACGTAGCATTTATATACACGGAGCATTTGGCTGTAGTAGCCAGGCTCTTTTTGATCCATGAGATGTCCCGGATTATGCTTACTGGCGTTTTTCTCCATGTAAGGACCTTGTCCTATGGCGGGTGTTCGTGAGGTCTGTGCCCCTCCTCTGGGCATGATGCGTGTTCAAGCAAGCTCCGGGGGCGGCACGCCTCCCGCGATGACGCGCCCTGTATACAAGCGGTCCCCTTGACAACCGAATAGTATTTTAGGAATTGGTGACGTCCCAGGCAACGCCCTGCTGATGAAGGCACGTGATGCCGTAATGCATACAGGGGGAAGGAGCCTGTTGTGACATCACCCGCCTTTGGAACACTGCTGCAATCTGTACCACAAATTTTTAATGTTGTGCAACTTTCAAGATGTTCGTTTGTAAGTATTACTTTTATCAATAAATGCAAGTCTTTTAAACAGTCTGCACTTAGTTGGGATATCTATTTTATTCCATGTATGCTGCAAGTGCCACATTAGAGGATTGGTATTGCCATCTCATTAAACCAGTGGGGACGCTGCAGGATCCATCCATTCCTCCCTACCTTTCCCCTAAGGGGATATGCTTGTGTGACCCTCTAGTAAAACTGGGATCTGATATTAAGGTCAGAGACCACGCTAGCTGGTGGAGGGGTTGCACTGTGATTGTGTGCTTATACACTCAGCGGTTCTATCTGCATGCTGTTTTGCTACTTTTCCAAAGACACAAGTTTATGGACTCCTTTATGGACTGACTTCATTAGATACATAATGTTATGCATTTTTACCCTTTTGCGCTGCAATTTTTGATATGTGTTTTATGAAGACTGGTGATACCTTTTTGTTCAGCTGCAATTAGTTACAATTTAGGGAAAGGCTGTGCTGATTGTTCTTTTTAATTAATGTACATTCATCATTAATCATGTCATCCAGCAGTGCAGATCTTCATCAGTTATAATGAATAATGCCAGCTGACTCCCCAAAATAAAAACATACAGCCGATCACTAATATGATCCATTCCCATTGCTGAATGTTATCTCCTGGACCCCATCACTAAATGTAAATGAAGGGGTGGGTCTTCCACTTGATGTCATGGCCATATTTGGTCAATGTCATTGTTCAGGACAAGTCATCACCCTCATAAACTTTCCACCCAGCAAATCTTCATTTACTACAAATCTGGCCCCAAGCATAATTTTCTCTCCCCAGAACATATCACAGCTCAAATGCAACACGCTTCCTTGTAACTTGTTTCAAGTAACATGTCAGGGCCGAGAAAGCAAGAAAGTAAAAGATCCGATTGTTTAGCATAGGCATTATCTTTAAGGAGTAACCAACAATTCCCGTATCTAAACATTTCAAGGTATATGGACATTGTGAATTAAATTTAAATTTTATAGTTTTGGATTACATCCCAACTTTCATTGGTATTGAGCAAGATATGGAGTTATGAGCCTCATTGACACATGCACACACGTACATTTGGATCCCAGCCCATATTGTGAAGAAAATAACAAGCCTGGGTGCAGCTTCCAAAGCTGATTTGGTATTTGGCAGATGACAGGAGGCATTCACAGGGCTTGTCACTAATCATACCATTGTGGTATATTCATGGTGATGTTATGTTTGTTATCTACTGCCACCTGCTATGTTATTTGTTTGCAACCTTGTGGTCCTTCTAAAGGCTGAGCATTTTGTTATCTTAATGCATTCTCTGCTTTAAGGTAAAAATAACTTCTTGATGCAGCATCCTCCCAGACGTATACTTAAGAAACAGAAAGAGAAAGGCGCACCAACCTAGTGCATTAACCTCCCTGTCGATATTTCCGAGTGTGGCTCGGGGTCGCATCGCTGGATCAGGGTAAAGTTACTTACCTTGTCCCCTGGATCCAGCAATGTCCCCCCGCTGTGTCAGCGCGCTGTCTTCAGCCTGATTCAAACTGTGAGTGTCGCGTCACATGGGTGGAGACTGGCAGGAAATTCAAATAGTGAAACACATAGTAAACATACAGTACACTGTAATCTGTAAGATTACGTTGCTGTATGAAATCATTTCACATCCCTAGTGCTTTACCCAATGCCTTGCATGCACTTTTATATTTTATATGCCATTCTTTCTGCCTGGAAACTTGAGAATGTCCATAGCAACCAAAAAGCATCCCTTTACATCATAAGGGCTCGTATGAGTCTTGATATGGTAGGTGGAGCTTCCAAGGACTCGTGCAGAGGTAGAAGAGTAGTCGGTGCAAGCCGGGTCAGCAGCGGTCAGGCAGTGCGGTACAAGAGGTGCAGGTAAGAATAGTCAGGTTCAGGCAGAGGTCGGCAACTGGCGGGCAACAAGGTACACAAGGAGCAGGCAGGTGGGTAGTCGTAGGTAAGACAGGGTAAGTGCAGGCAGCAGACGAGGAGTAGTCAGGATAGGCTGGGTCACAGGTACAGGAACTCTCAGAAACAAAACGCTGGGGAACACAGGAACGCTGTAGAACGGACAGCACTGGCTGCATGGCAGGTGCACGCGCGTCCCCGTGCATGGAAAGGGCATTCTGATGGAAAAGTCTTGTGGAACTTCCTGACATTGCCCCCCCCTCCCAAGGGGCAGCCTCTGGATGCCTAACCAGGCCACTCTTTATGGATGGTTTCTTTTGAATGATTTGATTAACCCCTCCGCCTGAATGGTGGTCTCTGGTTCCCACAAGTTATCTTTGAGGCCGTAGCCCTTCCATTTAGCTAAATACTGGATACTGCCACCCCTCTTCCTGCAATCAAAAATGGACTCCAGTTCCAATTCCTCCATCCCATCAATCAGCACCAGTGCAGGTGGACTCTCCTGTCGGGAAATGGATCAGGAACCACTGGTTTCAGCAGGGATACGTGGAAGATGGGGTGTATTCAAAATGATTCTGACAACTCAAGTTTGTAGGCCACATCGTTAATTTTCCTCTTTACGGGAAAAAGTCGGGCCTAATTTCTTGGAGGGACATGCCTGTCTCAAGTTAATGGTAGACAACCAAACCCGATTGCCGGGTTAAAGGTTCAATCCCCCCCCCCCTCCTGTCATAAATCTTCTTATTGTAAGCCTGTGTCTTTGTCATTGTCTCCTGCAACAGTTTGTTGCCGGCAATGAAGAAATTCCCCATGTTAAACACGGCTGGAACCGGACTTTCAGGACAGACGTTGGACAGGAAGAATGGGTAAAACTCATAGTTGGCAAAGAATGGTGACTTTTGGGTGGTAGAATGAACAGAGTTGTTATAGGCAAACTCAGCCAGCGGTAAGAGCGTCGCCCAGTCGTCCTGAGAGAAGGACGAGAAGCAACGCATTTGCATAGCGATCTCTGGAATCTGAAAGTGAATTGTACTCCCAGATTGGACACCACGTCTGTAGGTATCCGTGGAGTCTGACAATCTTTCACTTGCCGTTTCTGGGGCCAAGGGTGTGCCTTTCATTGGCAAAAAGTGGGCTATCTTGGTTAGACTATCCACCACCACGAAGATGGTGGAGAATCCTTCAAACCGAGGCAGTTCCACAATGAAATCTACAGATATTCTACTCCAAGGTCTCTATGGAACAAACAGGGGTTTCAGTAGGCCCCAAGACTGGGTTCTGCTACCTTTATTCAGGTTGCAAGCAATGCAAAATTCAACCAGTGGTGGCTGGTGAAGTTTTAGGATGGGGGGGCGCCAGGCCCCACCCTTCCTTTTGACCCCTCCTATTTCTCATAAGCCCCACCCCTTATAGAATGCACCCACTCCGTCCCCTGTATTCCACATATTGTGTCAGGAGTACACAGCTCAGCATCACAGGACACAATATACAGCTCAGCATCACAGGACACTGTATACAGCTCAGCATCACAGGACACAGTATACAGCTCAGGATCACAGGACAGTATACAGCTCAGCATCACAGGACACAGTATACAGCTCAGCATCACAGGACACAGTATACAGCTCAGCATCACAGGACACAGTATACAGTTCAGCTTCACAGGATACAGTATACAGCTCAGCATCACAGGACACAGTATAAAGCTCAGTATCACAGGACACAGTATAAAGCCCCAGCATCCCCTTACACAGCTTTAGACCTGGGCCCCCCATCTGACCACCAACATTCCCCAGGGCCCGCCCACTGGCCATCTCACCACATCCGCCCACTGGCCATCCCACCAATTCTGCCCACTGGCCAGGGGTGTACACATGTTACAGCCGCAGTAGGAATTAGACACCCTGTCACACTTACCAGATGTAGCCTGCCAAGCATGACCCATTCAAATAAAGTGAAGTGTGCAATGCATGCTAGTGTGGGATCCAAGGGGTTAAAGAAGGTGGTGAAAAGGCGATAAAATGCCTCCTCACTGCCTGCTTTAGCCCCTTGGTCACTGCACAAGGTTGCTATATTTTAAGTGTGACAATGTGTACAATTCCTGTTGCAACATGTGTAGTGGGGTGCAGTTGCGGGGTGGTAAAAAACAGGGCTCATCTATGGGGATTTTACCTCCACCAAAATGCAAATGTAAACAAGTTCTTACTGGACTGAGCCCCCTATCATAGTTGCCTTTTAGGGGATGCTGTGGCAGAAGAACAGAGAGGGACGCTATACAACATGGACAGAGAGGGATGCCGGGGACAGAGAGGGACACGGTGTGATGAGGACAGAGAGGGATACCAGGGACAGGGAGGGACACTGTGCAGACAGGGACAAAGAAGGATGCTGTGGGGGGTCATATAGGGGCACGGGGGGTGGGGGTAGGACACAGGGGGTCACTGTGGTGGGTGGAGGACACAAGTAGTCACCGTGGTGGGTAGAGGACACAGGGGGACACCGTGGTGGGTGGAGGACACAGGGGGACACCGTGGGCGGGGGAAGGGAGGACACTGTGGGGGGTGGAGGACACAGGGGGGCACCATGGGGGGATCAGGAGAGTATCATAGGGCCTCCTGCAGTCCTGTTGGGGGCCCCCTACATCTGTCCTGGCCACCTCCCCCCCTAATGCTGGTGCTGGTGTCCCTAGACTCCAGTAAAAAAAAACAGTGCACAGGCAGCACAGCCTCACCTGATGCTTGCACTAAGACCTTGCGCCGAACTATAGGTGCTGGAGATCCCAAACTTGGACCAGTTGTTTCCCAGGGGGTCCTCTCTATGTGACCCAAGTTTGGTATTTTTAGCGGGAGAACGGTGTCCCCAAACTGGGTGCCCCCCTCTCATAGACTCTAATGTTAAATCTGAAATTCATCCGACAATTGCCGGTCAATGACCGGTCACTTCGGGGTCCTGGTACGGCCGACCCATAGGTGCTGGAAATATCAAGCTTTGACCAGTTGTTGCCCAGGGGGTCCACTCTGTGTGACCTATAATTGGTAATTTTAGCAGCTATGGTTCGGGAGAACGGTGTCCCTAAACTGTGTGTCCCCTCCCATAGACCCAATGTTAAAGACCGCTTAAGTCTTTGTTGTAAGGGCCCCTTGAGACATTGGGGCCCCTTACAACAGTACTGCCTGTACCCTCCTGATGGCAGCCCTAATCACAGGACACAGTATACTGCTCAGCATCACAGGACAGGTGCAGAAGTGAACAAGTGTTTGAGTCTTTCAAAAGCTGCCTGTGCCTCCGAAGACCCCTGGAACTGGGTACCTTGTCAGGTTAATTGGGTGATGGGCAGAATGATAGAGGAGAATACCCTGATAAATTACCAATAAAAGTTAGCGAACCCAACGAAGCATTGGATTCCTTTCTTATCAGCAGGTGTTGGCCAATCCAGGATGGCGGAGATCCTTTGATGCCTTCGACCAATAGGATTAACCCAAGGAACTGTATGCTTCGTTGTTTGAATTCACACTTTTCGGGCTTGGTGTAAAGACCGTGCTGATGGAGGCGACCCAGAACACTTTTCACGTGATTGCAATGAATTTCCAAGGAGGGGTAGAAGATCAAGATATCATCCAGGTATACCGCAACAAAAAGATCAAGAAAGTCTCTGAAGATATTGTTGATGACGTGCTGGAATGTGGCAGGGGCATTGCATAGACCGAACGGCATTACCAGGTATTCGTAATGACTGAACCGGGTGCGAAATGCTGTCTTCCATTCATCACCCTCTCTAATCCATACCAATTGTAGGCCTCACAGAGATCAAGTTTTGTGAAAATGGTGGCCGTTCCCAGTCGCTGAAACAATTCTGGTACCAGGGAAAGAGGGTATCGGTTCTTCACTGTAACTTTATTGAGCTCCCGATAATCGATGCAGGGTGTGATCCTTCTTCTCTACAAAGAAGATACCTGGTCCAGCAGGGGAAGTGGATGGATGAATGAACCCCTTTTTTAGGTTCTCGTCTATGTAAGTCTTTAGGGTGCCCAATTTGAGTTCGGTCAAAGGATAAATTCTAGCGAAGGGTACTTCAGCTCCAGGCAGGAGCTTGATAGGGCAGTCGTAGGGCCTGTGAGGGGGAAGAGCCTCTGCAACTTTTATTACTGAAGACATCCAGGTAAGTGTGGTATACTGATGGAACGGACTGATGGATATCAGGCTCCGGGTCAGAGTCCATACATAGCAGGGTGGGGTCCATTTCAGAGACCCTTGGTAGGCAGTGCAGGTGGCAGTATGCAGACTGGAATTGTATGTCCCCCGTGGCCCAGTTAATGCTGGGATTTTGCGCCTGAAGCCAGGGTAATCAAAGTATGATGGGAAAGAGAGAGGAGATGACGTCTAGGAGAAGAAGTTCTTGATGGCTGCTGGCCATTGTGGCAGTTAAAGGAACAGTTTCCTGTGTAATTAAGCCAGACTTGATAGTGGTCCCATCTGCCAGATGGACAGTTATCCTGCGGGACTTGGGTTGCAGAGGGATCTCATGCTGTGCTACAAAGTCCACGAAGCAGCTGTAGGCTTCAGAGTCAATATTTGCGCGGACTGAGATACTCCTTCCAGGGAGTTGTAGAGAGATGGAGAGGGCTAAATGTGAGGCATTAGTAGGCACAGATGGGCAGGTTCTCACAAAATGCCTGGGCTCTCCACAGTAGATTATTGCTTAATCTGTGCTGCCTTTCTTCAGGGGTAAGGGACAGGTGAAGCAGCCCTAATTGCATTGGCTCAGACAGATCCGGAGTGGAGGGAGTTGCCAAGGGCGCAGAAGGAGTCGGCTCGGATAATTGGGAACCTGGGGGTAACATCCAGGTAGGCTGGGTTACTCCTGTGGATCTCTCTGCCCTGCACTCTCTGAGGCATCGGTCAATCTGAATGGCAAGATTTATTAAGGCATCCAGGGTTGAAGGCACCCCAACATGGGCAAGTTCATCCTTCAAGGGTTCCGCCAGGCCCAGGCAAAATTGATAGCAGAGAGCCGCATCATTCCAGGCATGTGTCAGCGCTCCAGCACCTGAACTCAGAAACATAATCTTTGGCTGGATGGCAACCTTGCTGGAGGGAATGTAGTGCGGCCATCACGGTTCACAGCCTGGTGCGGATCTGCATAAAGTTGGGCCATCACCAGGAAGAACAGGTAGAGATCTGCGACGGGTGACTTCTGCTCAAGGAGCAGATGGGCCCAGGACTGGGACTTATTCTGCAGGAAGGAAATCACTAGGTCCACCATCGTGGCTTAAAGGAAGAAGGTGCGAGGCTGAAGGGTGAACTAAAGCTCACAGGTGTTGCCGAAGGCCCAGAATTTCCTACGGTCTCCAGAAAAACATTCAGGCAATGGGACCTTGGGTTACATTGGTAGGGTGACAAGGGTTGCTGGCTGGCTAGTCACCGGTGGAGTGGGAGATGACAGCTCCTGAACACTGCTTTCAAGCCGGGTGTAGCCCTCCTGCAGGATCTTAACTGCTTGGTTGAGTCCGGCCAAAGGCAGACAGAGTTTGTCCACGGGAAAGGGTTCCTGTGCAGACTCGGACATGGTTGTCCGTTGCTGTCACGTACCTGGCGGTAGAGTCTGGCTTGTGCAGGAGGCAACCTCTCTTACAACCCTGATTCGGTAACCCCTACTAGTACAGACAGGTGGTTCAGGAGTGCAGGATGGCACAAGGGCTTGTATGAGTCTTGATGATAGGGGGAGCTTCCAAGGACTCGCGCAGAGGCCGGGCCTGCAGCGGTCAAGCAGTGTGGTACAAGAGGTGCAGGCAAGAATAGTCATGTTCAGGCAGAGGTTGGCAACTTGCAGGCAACAAGATACACAAGGAGCAGGCAGGTGGGTAGTTGTAGGTGCAGGCAGAAAACAAGGAGTAGTTAGGATAAGCCGGATCACAGGTACAGGAACTCTCAGAAACAGAACACTGGGGAACACAGGAATGCTGTAGAATGGACAGCACCGGCTGCATGGTGCTGCCCAGTTTTAATAGGCTGTTTGGCGCCATGATCATCACTAGCGTGCCCATGCGCCCCACTCGCACACGGCAGGTGCCCATGCATCCCCATGCACGCCTGCGCAGTGGAAAGGGCATTCTGCTGGAAAAGTCTTGTGGAACTTCCTGACAGAAGGTGTCTAAATGGCTGACACATTTCCAGGGCAAAACCACTTCATCAGAGCCAAAAATAGTGGATGATCCACTGGCATTTCATTTGCTGATACATATGTAGTGGGTGCTGCAGCCAAAGACTAACATTAACAAAGATAAGCTGACAGGGAGACGTTCAGAGTGTCTACAGCTATGAGGAGTTTCTTTCCCACCCTCCCTTTCTATCTTCACTGACTGCAAGTTAACACAGGCATCAGGTTAGTCTGCTTCCTTCCCTGTGTGCCTATTGGTAGGAGGAACAAAGCCAATTAAAGGAGCCAGTTTAAGCAGCCAATGGGAGGGACTATAACAAGCTGCAGGAGCAGCTGCAATGCATTGTGGCCTTATAGTTTTTTTACCAGACAGTCCCATAGCCTTGGATAGAATCAGGAACTACCAAGACCAGTATGCTCTGTGGGTAGGAAAGGAGAGACTCCATTTTGATTGCCTGAGGAGAATTCAGTCAGCACGTGGCAGAGGAAAAGATCAGGCCTATGGGGAAATGCTATCTCTTAGGTGATATAACCACACAATTTAGGCCTCCGCTTCCAGTTGGGACATACAGCATGAGAAAGGGGGATCCCAGGTGCACAACCAGGCGTACCTGCATTCCAGTGTGTGGTGACCAGTCAGGCTGCCAGGAAAGCCTACCTGTCCCAGGATGTTCGTTTGGGCCTTGATCACAGGTTTGGGTGAGAGGGCTTCTGCCCATTTGCAGGAAACAGGGACACTGCACAAGAGTTAAGAGGATATTGTATACAGACATCATTGCTTGTAGCCAACTTGTTGACACTTGTAGTGCTACAAGATGGAAAGTCATTCAGATACAGGGACACTGTATACAAAGGCCATTGTCCTTTTACCCTGCTGAGGACGATCCCGCCTTCTTACTTGATAATCCAGACCAGTTGTGTTGTCTGGCTTGCTATTCAGGAATTAAGTGCAACAACTACAATTACTAGCAGAAGACGCCAAGACTCATCTTTCATCAAAAGGATGGAAGTCGCTATTGCCATATGGGCTTGCACACACATATCCAGGGCTCTGTATATGCAGTGGGTGTGTGGGGCAGTTTATCTGGAAAGTTAAGATATTGACTATTGATTTGAATACAGTGTTTGTTATTGGGCCTGTGGTGTCAGGAGACAGAAGAGAGAGGTCTGACTTAAAGAGGGTCAGCCTTCTGCTCTCCTCCTGCCTGGACCCATAGAGCCAAACCTGAGAAAAGGTAACCAGTCCAATATAAAGTGTGACATTTTAATTTATTGTTATTGAAATGTTTGCCTCTGCTCTTGGGGTCATTCTTAGGATATGAATCCCCTGAAAGCAGCCGGAATACAGTATTGCTCATAACCTCAGATGTTGCTTTTTATTGCATTCTTGAACATATATATATTGTTACTGTTGTTACCTATCCCCAGAAAAATAACAGTAAAGACCATTTCTGTGTTTTATCATAACGTGTGTGTTTCTCATTGGTCATTGCACTCACACTATTGCCCGGTGTTCCAGAGGAGCTGGGACAGTTCTTTAGGGTTGAGAGGCAGAGTACGGGACTGAACATACTTGGGCTTATCTGAAACCTCAACAATCTTTAAATACCACTGCATGTGACACTTTAATAATCTGTTTTATATGCGCGACTTTACATCCACTTTGTTGTTTTACCAATTACATCTTAATATTGTTCCTCACACATTTTTAATACGTCTTTAATAATCGTAATACTTTACACCTGTTAATTTTCATTATTTAAAAACCCACCTTAAGCTTGATATCCACTTTACAGCATTTCACGTTTTTGTTCACAGCATTTCAGCTTTTTATTTATTTTTTCACAACCATGTAAGATTTATTTGTTACGGATTTTAAAGTAACCTTTATTAATTTTGCACCTCAAGCACTTTAAAGCACAAACCCACAACATTATTATTATTAATTTTAAGACAGCGCCATATCCGTTTATTCCACTTCATGATCAGTAGCGCTACACATATACACTCAACTAACCAAGTATCCACCCTTCAATTATTGGGGGGAGGGGGTTGGAATTCAGAAAGGGTGGAGTTTAATGGCCCGTACACATGATGCAACGGTCGTACAACAACGGTCTTACAACAGCTTGTTGTACGATAATCTGACCGAAGATATGGCTCCTCAGACTGCCACTGATAAGGGTAAAAAAAGGGACCCAGAGGAAGACATACCTAGAGCAATCCATGGATATGTGTGTAACTATCCGTTGGATGATTCAACCTAACTTTGTATTGGGACAATGGTAACTTCCTGCAGCGTATCATTCCATAGGAGGGATATTGGTTGTACAGTCCTGTAACACACACCAAGTGTCAGTTGAATGCACGCCGAGAGTGAATTCCCAGAAGTGTTGGTGGATATATGTTCCACCTCTACTTCCGGGAGCAGGCACGTCATTTCCAGTGGTGGGGTGGAGCTCCGCCATATTGTTTACAGAGCGGTTTCCAGGCTCCTTCTCTACTCAAAGAGCAGCCCTACACAGTACTGATGCACCCACCCCCTCCCTTCCGTGTTCCCCTTGTCTTCCCCTTTCATCTTTTTTTTCGTTTTTTTGTGGTCTGTCTAGAGGTTCACCATCTCAGTCTGTTCCTTGTTATGTAATATATGAATATAACCTTTTATGCAATTCAAGTCACCCCTAATATAGGGTCCACTCCTACCTTGGTTAAGAAATACATATTATAATATTTTTTTCTTTTTGTTTTACTATGTAGCAAAGAAAGCCGGCAGTAATATTAGTGAATAATGAAGCGGTAAAGTACAGATGCAACTAGGATTACGGCTAGTCGTATCTTCCCCGCCTCCTGTTGCAATCTCTTACAGGATGTCCTCTGATCCATACAAGGCATCATATCTATAGATTTAGCCACATGCGTTATGGGTCGATTAAAATTAGGATCAACAGTTCTTCTATAGCGCTAGAACCCCCGATCCAAATAACAGTAACATCCAACAGCTAGGCACAAATTGTGCTATGTCAACTAAATATTATATAAACATCAAATGTAATCATAAAGTGCTGCTGTGCCAAACATTAAATAAACAGTTCATTTGTGCTCTGAATCAGTCCATTAATAGCTCCAACCGATGTGCAAATCGGCAACAAAAGACAGTTCTTTGAGATTCCAAATCACAAAAGTGCTCAGTGCTTCAATCAAACGAAAAAGTGCTGATGTGTTGTAAACAATCCAAACGTGCTGTGTGACACTCTTCCACTCTTATCCTCCTACTCACCAGAAGCAGGTGGCCCACAGCTTTGCAGTCTGGGGTCTAAGACGCTTTTTTCTGGTGTTAGTAGGACCAGAGTGGTGGTGTCTTTAAAAGCGTAACAGGCCACATGCCCTCAACATGGGGAGGATGCTTTGAAGTCCCCCCAAAGCACCTTGTCCCCATGTTAATGGGGAGAAGGGCCTCATCCCTACAACCCTTGCCAGTAGTTGTGGGGGTCTGCGGGCAGGGGCTTATTGGAATCTGGAAGCCCCCTTTAATAAGGGGCCCCCAGATCCCGACCACTCCCTATGTGAATAGGTATGGGATACTTTGTACCCCTACCCATTCACCAAAAAAGGAGTAAAGTGTTAAAAAAACAAGAGGAGGGGGCGTGGTCTAGCTTTGGTGGCATGAGGATACACTCTACGGAGCTCTGCTGTGAACGGGCCGGAGACTTGCCCGCCAAACTCGGTGAAGGAGTTGCACACATATGCCGGGAGACCAAAAAAACACGCTCACCTCGGGGGACTTGAGAGAGTACTTTCTGCAGAATCACACTCTTTCCTCACTCGCACGGCAGGCCAAGATGGCGCCACCACATGTCCATCAACACGGGAAGGCTGCCACATCCAGCAAGAAGGGCGCTTCGGTGGACACGAGAGCTGCACACCAAGGGGATGATTGTCAAAGACCGGACAGGTCAGTCTCCCCCATTCTATCCCCGGAGGTGCCAATGACAGCCCCCCAGGCGGCCTCACCCTTCCCCGTACTAGACAGCCACATAGAGGGTTCCCTCAGAGACATTGTTGCCTCACTGCCCACCAGACAAGATCTGCAGGCCATGGCAACTTCCATAGTGAGTGCACTCACCAGAGAACTTTTCAACCTGCGCAATCAGGTTAACATCGTGGAAGAGAGGGTGGCTGAGCTGGAGTCCACCACCAACACCACAGAGACTCGGCTATCCGCCCTGGAATCGGACCACCAGACCTTCCGCCGCCATCTTGTAGACGTCCAGCTGCATCTCGACGATGGGGAAAAGCAGAGCTGGAGGAACAATCTCTGCCTCCAAGGCATCCCTGAGGCCACCATGGGTCCCGACCTTAGAGCTACAGTGACTGCTGTATTGAACCAGGTCCTCGACAAGCCACCCACAGCGGACTTTGAACTGGACAGGGTTCATAGGGTGCCTGGCCCCAGAGCGCCCTCAGCTTTCCCCAGAGGGCAGGATGCCGTGGATCAGCCCAGGGATGTTTTCTGCAGGGTCTACTTTTTCGCCATCAAAGAGGACATTTTGAGTCAGGCCTGGACAAAAGGCCCATTGGACTTTGACAGTGCCAGTATCCGGATCTACCCAGATGTGTCTAGGCAAACGCGTGCCATGCGGGGGCTCCTGCGACCCCTCCTGGATCTGCTCAGGGAGGCAGGGGTCACCTACCACTGGGGTCACCCCTTTCACTTAATTGCAAGGCGGGATGGAGAGGAATTCTTTCTTAAGTCCCCGGATCAGTTCCAGATCTGTTCCGCTTCATCAACAAACCTGCCATCGAGGTGCCCAACTGGCATAATTATCTTCTCACCCAGGGGGCAAGTGCTCCTCCCCCGCCCAGGCCACAGCGACAGCGGCGTCCTATATCCTGGGCACCAAGCAGAGAGGCATCCCGCCAGCGCCCAACAACCTCTGAGGCCTAGCCTTGCTGATTATCTTAGAGAGTGGTAAGAGTGCACCTGTGGCTGCTGTTGTTCCCCCCCCCCCCCCCCGCAGGTGCTTGGTTATTCCCTTGTCTCCCTTATATGATCCCTATATTGCCTACATGTTGATGCCCAGTGCCTACCTGATCCCATGTGAAGGCCCACATTGCGATTCAAGAGAGGGGCACCGCGGATGGAGACCTTGTCCCCCCCACCCCGGCAGGCCGTCCTATTTACCTGCCCGGGCCGGTTTTGGATTGGAACCCTCGGCCCCTTCTTTCTAGACACTGCTCCATCCATTATTATACATCATGGGGTCAGAGACATGGTATGATGGCCCTCCCTGCTGGGCCATGTTCACCTACCCGGCCTGTCCCGTCCTCTGCACCCCGTGGCGGTGCCCGCGGGGGGAGGGGTGTGCTGCTGGCCATGGCAGTTCCCTAGCCTCTGCCTGGTCCCTGGCTCGCTCCATTCCAAAGACTACATCTGCTCCTCTGAACTTTGCCTTAATATGTCTTTTCATGCTTATAGATTGTTTTGTAAGTTTTATTCACATATTTATGCAGTGTGATGTATGTATGTGGTGACCTCTCCCCGCGGGTGGCTTGGTGGGCAGTTTGGGCCCCCAGCACGGTGCTGCGCTTCCCCTGCTGCTCGCTGGCCCGCTTTCTGCCGTCTTTTGGGGATGGGGGCCGGGGTGGCGCGCTGGGGGACTGCGGTGCAGCATGGGATGCCCGGGGCTGGCCGCGGTGGCGCTGGTGGCAGATACGTGGCTGGGGAGCCGTTTTATGCCCCTTGCGCTGGGGGGGCACTCTGACCGATCCCCCTTTTTTGGGGTCGGTGGACCGCCTGGGGGTTTGGCGGGTGCAATGATCCTTGACCGCCTGGGGCGGTTCGGATGAGTTCACCTGACACCCCCCCGGGGGGGCCCTTTTTCCCCTCCGTGGGGGTCGTCTGGCTGCTGGCGGGGACTGACCCGGCTATTTTGGTGGGGGAGCTCCTTCCCAGCGTGCTGTGGCGGGTGGCCAGGGGACGTGGGTCACATCCCTTCTTTGCTGTTGGAGGTTTACGTATCCCTTCTCAATACAGGCATTGCCTTGCTGTTGGACACCTCTTCTTACCTACCTGGGCTAATATTATAGTGTCTTTGGTTTTTGTTATACTTGCTATTACCATTAATGTGCCTCCTCTATTTCACTGTATTAGGTCATATGTCTTGCTGGTCCTCCTTCTCAGCATCTCCGCTGTTTAAAATTTTGTTTTTACCTGCTGCTTATCGGTAGGGTGACTTCCATAGTCTCTCCCCCCCCCCCATAGGGTAAGCTTTAGGTTGCGCTACACCGGAGTTTTGAGGCCTTTGGCCTCCACCGTAGATAGATCCCCAACTGTTTTCCTTATCTCCCTCCAATTTTTTTCTCTTTTTATCCCCTGACTGTCTGATATATTTCCTTTGTTTCCTTCTCGCTCCTCCCATCTTTTCCTTTCTATTTTCCTCACTTTTCTGTCTGGTGCCTGGGGACATATCAGATATTGTCAGGCTGCCCTGCAGCTGCAGGAGCCATACCGTAACCTCCCTGTGCTGTCATGGGCCTCCTTAAGGTCACCTCGCTCAACATTCGGGGGCTTAATACACCTGAAAAATGGTCCCAGCTTTTGTCCACCGCGGATGGAGACCTTGTCCCCCCCACCTCGGCAGGCCCTCCTATTTACCTGCCCGGGCCGGTTTTGGATTGGAACCCTCAGCCCCTTCTTTCTAGACACTGCTCCATCCTTTATTATACATCATGGGGTCAGAGACATGGTATGATGGTCCTCCCTGGTGGGCCATGTTCACCTCCCTGGCCTGTCCCGTCCTCTGCACCCCGTGGCGGTGCCCGCGGGGGGAGGGGTGTGCTGCTGGCCATGGCGGTTCCCTAGCCTCTGCCTGGTCCCCGGCTCGCTCCACTCCAAAGACTACATCTGCTCCTCTGAACTCTGCTGTTGTTAACCCGGAGTGCCTTAATATCTCTTTTCATGCTTATAGATTGTTTTGTAAGTTTTATTCATATATTTATGCAGTGTGATGTATGTACGTGGGGACCTCTCCCCGCGGGTGGTTCGTCGGGCTGCGCTTCCCCTGTTCCTCGCTGGCCCCTCTGCCGCCTTGTGGGGGTGGGGGCCAAGGTGGCGCGCTGGGGGGCTGCAGTGCGGCGTGGGATGCCCGGGGCTGGCCGCGGGGGCACTGGTGGCGGATACGTGGCTGGGGAGCTGTTTTATGCCCCTAGCTCTGTGGGGGGCACTCTGACCGATCCCCCTTTTTCGGGGTCCGCCAGGGGGGGCTGCCAGGGGGTTTGGCGGGTGCAATGATCCTTGACCTCCTGTCAGGCTGCCCTGCAGCTGCAGGAGCCATACCGTAACCTCCCTGTGCTGTCATGGGTCTCCTTAAGGTCACCTCGCTCAACATTCGGGGGCTTAATACACCTGAAAAGCGGTCCCAGCTTTTGTCCTTTCTAAAGAAAGGCGGGACTTCCCTTCAGGAAACCCACTTCAGAGGAGACCACATCCCCAAACTGATGAATGGGGCCTTTCCCACAGTTTACCATAGTGTCTCTCCCATCTCCAAGTCTAAAGGGGTTAGCATACTGCTGGCTAAGTCCGTTCCCTGGGTCTTTGAAGCGCAAAAATCTGACCCGATGGGCCGATACCTTCTTCTCCGAGGCAGGATCTCTGATGTACGGGTTACCTTTGCCAATGTGTATTTCCCCAATACCGATCATGCGCAATTTCAGCGTAAACTTTTCCCTGACCTTCTTAACTTTACGGAAGGCCTCTTACTGTTCAGTGGTGACCTTAATTTTGCTGTGGAACCGCTGCTGGATGTTTCACGGGGAGCCTCGCACCTCTCCTACTCGTGCCTCAGGAGAATAAAGGCAGACTTACATACCCTCCATCTGGTTGACCCGTGGCGGATCCACCACCTGCAAGACCATGATTATTCATTCTTCTCACAGGTACACCATACCAATTCTAGACTTGACTACCTGTTAGTGACACACCGGGACCTTGCCAGGGTGGTGGATTCCTCCATCGATGTCATATCCCTCTCGAACCATGCACCGATCCATCTTACCCTACAGATTGGCCAGATGGCGCGATCGCCACCTAGCTGGAGGCTGAATGAGGCCCTCCTCCAGTCGGAGGAGATTTGCGCAGACATCCTATCCACCCTGAAGGAGTACCTTGCCACCAATACGAATTCAGTCGACAACCCTCTGGTAGTTTGGGAAGCCCATAAGACAGTGGTGTGGGGTGCCTTGATAAGATGGGGGGCACGTCGTAAAAGGGAGAGATCACAAAGTGTGGAGGACTTGCTTTCACGATTGCGTATGCTAGAACACTCCCACAAGGAAACTCTGGCCCGCTCTACCTTTCAAGACCTCCTGAAAGTCCGCGAAGAACTTTGCACGCTCATGTTTCAAAAGACAAAGCAGAAACTAGCCTGGACCCTGGATTTTCGAATTTTCCAACAAACCAGGCACACTATTAGCAAGGGCACTACGTGGCCCTCATGTCAAGACCTATATACCACACATCACTGCCGCATCCGGCCAAAACTTATCGGCCTCGCCCGACATAGCAGGTGTATTCCGTTAATTTTTTAGGGTCTTGTATAATATCGACTATCCCTCCACACCGGATCCACCTTGGAAAAATGACTCTCCAATCCGCTCCTACCTGCTCTCATCAGGCATGCCATCTCTAGCTACTACAGCTCAAGAGGAGCTTGAGGAACCCATGACGGTGGAAGAACTGGGGGCCACCCTAGCAGACGCCAAGCCCAGGAAGGCCCCGGGACCTGATGGGTTCACCCCCTCCTACTATAAGGCCTTATTTGAGGTCCTTTCTAGGCCCATGGTCGCGGCATTTAATTCTATTACGGATGGGAAGTCTTTTCCCCC
The DNA here is from genome assembly GCA_018402905.1 of Glandirana rugosa. NCBI lineage: Eukaryota > Metazoa > Chordata > Amphibia > Anura > Ranidae > Glandirana > Glandirana rugosa. The sequence continues at coordinate 2,553 of BLSH010415473.1, read as the reverse complement.
GGACTCTTTGCGAGTCTTCATTTTACTCATTCCGAAGGCGGGGAAGGACCCATCACAGTGCGGGAGCTACCGCCCATTGCCCTCCTGAATATGGATCTGAAGTTGCTTGCCAAGGTCCTGGCGAATAGGTTGCTCCCACACATACCGGGTCTGATCCATAGAGATCAGACGGGCTTTGTCCCTTTAAGGGAGCCAAGAGGGAACACCATCCGGGTATTGAATTTGGTCCATGCAGCCAGAACGGAGAAACGGCCTCTCATCTTGCTGTCAACTGACACAGAGAAGGCCTTTGACCGCATCAATTGGTCCTTCATGCGTGCCACCTTAGAACACATAGGCGTTTGTGCATCTATGTTGTCTTGGATTCTATTCCTCTATTCGGCACCCTCAGCAGCAGTCAAGGTGAATGAAATCAGATCAGCTTTCTTCGATATACACAACGGAACCAGGCAGGGATGTCCCTTGTCCCCACTGATCTTCATCCTGACCCTGGAACCATTTTTGTGTATGGTGAGGGCTGACCGGGAAATAGTGGGGTATCTCAAAATGTCGGGGGCGCACAAGGTAGCTGCCTTTGCAGGCGACCTTATATCCTTTATGTCTGTGCCACAAACGTCCCTGCCACGAGTACTTCTCTTGTTACGGGAATACAGCTCTCTCTCCTATTTTCAGATTAACTTGTCCAAGTCCTCAATACTCAACATCACGGGGGACTTGGGCACAGTTGAATTGTTGCGGTTGAGGTTTTCCTTATATTGGGCAACCGGCACCATACGCTACCTGGGGGTGGACATTCCGTCTGACATTGGGAACCTATACTCTGCTAACTAGGTGCCAATACTCACCCGACTTAAAACCGACCTCCTCCACTGGCACTCTCTCACACTTACCTGGTTCGGGAGGTGCAATGCCTTGAAAATGACAGCCCTCCCAAGGGTGCTATATGTCCTGCAAGCGCTTCCCAACCGTCTCCCACCTGCTTTTTTCAAGCGACTCACTGTTATGTTTCGTGAATTTGTGTGGTCCCACCGTAGATCTTGCATCCGAATCTCCCTGCTCCATCTTTCCAAGCCTCGGGAGGGGGGAATTGGCCTCCCGGACATAAAGGCCTACTACAGGGCAGCGCATTTGACCAGACTGGTAGACTGGTTCTGCCACGCAGAGGCTAAACACTGGGTGGCCATGGAAATGGAAGACTCAGCAGACATGGCCAAGAGCTGGCCTTGGATCTCTTCCCCCCCTTCCGAAGGCCATCTCAGATCACCCGACTCTTGGTGGCAATCTACTGGTGGCCAGAGAAGCCTTCCGGCATACCTCGATTTCGCCGTCACCGACGCCCATGATTCCGAGTCTCGGAAACCTGGATTTTGAACCGGGCCGCTAAAACCCACACTTCCAATGCTTACAAGATAAGAGGCGGTTGTTCGTTACCGATTTCCTACAAGCAGATGGTTCTCTCTCCATGGATGTCACCACCCGTCTCCTGGATTTCTTCAGTGGCCTCCAACTCCGTGCCTTTATATAAAAGTGCCTCCGGACCCCGGGTATCTCTAGCAGGGCCATCTTAATAACATCATGGGCCCCTGGGCAAAGTAATGCACTAGGGCCCCTACCAGGGAGATGGTGACCTTCGGTGCGCTATACACGCAGTAGCAAGGAGTGAGTGTGGCTAAATGATGCTACATATTGGGCATGGCTTTTGAGTCTGATTAGAAACAACAGATACACACAACTAGATAATAATCCCAAATGTAATTCACCCCCCTATACACACTGTGCCTCCCTCTGTATACACTACACCCATCCCCATATATAGTGACTCCATGTACACACTGCTCCCACTCCTTTTTGAAACTATCCCCCACCTTGCACACACTGCCGCAATGTCATAAATGCCTCTCCCGCCCTATCAGTGGCCTGTAGTTATGTAAGACTATACACAGTACAAAGGGGGGCAGGAGGGCATAGTAGAGGGGAGGTCAGTAGAGTACAGTATAGGGTGTAGTAATGTATATTGTCAGGTTTGGGAAGTATAGATGGTATAGTGGCAGGTTTGGGTGTAGTGAGGGCATTCAGTATGTAGTGGGGGCAGTCAGTGTGCAGTGAGGGGACAGTCAGTCTGCAGAGGGTCTCAGTCAGTGTGCAGTGAGGGCAGTCAGTGTGCAGTGAGGAGCAGTCAGTGTGCAGTGAGGGGCAGTCAGTGTGCAGTGAGGGGCAGTCAGTGTGCAGTGAGGCGCAGTCAGTGTGCAGTGAGGGGCAGTCAGTGTGCAGTGATGACAGTCAGTGTGTAGTGTGGGACAGTCAGTGTGCAGTGGGGACAGTCAGTGTGCAGTGGCGACAGTCAATGTGCAGAGGGAGCAGTCAGTGTGCAGTAAGGAGCAGTCAGTGTGCAGTGAGGAGCAGTCAGTGTGCAGTGAGGGGCATTCAGAGTGCAGCGAGGGGTAGTCAGAGTGCAGTGAGGGGCAGTCAGTGTGTAGTGAGGGCAGTCAGTGTGTAGAGCGGGGACAGTCAGTGTGCAGAGGGGGGCAGTCAGTGTGTAGAAGGAGGGGGGCA